>NDXB01003271.1:230850-294858 GCA_002631895.1 Agapornis roseicollis | reverse complement strand
ACTTGTTCCAACAGCTCCATGTCCTTTTTATGTTGAGGACACCAGACCTGCACACAATACTCCTTTAAAATGATTTTATAATACTTCAGGTGGTTTTACTTCCAAAGCAAGGCACAACGATAGAAGTTGTTGATAATGAGTAGAAGCTTTTTCTGTGTCTTACAGGTGCTGCTTTGATCACTTCATCCTATAATTGTTAGGATGAAGTACTTTAAAGAAACGAAAAGGAGTGCAAGTAGCAGGTATTGATGAGTAACATTTGTATGCAATTAGCATCAGCCTGCTTTAGCTAAGCCAGGAAAGTACAGCTTATGGTTAGTATGTTTGTAACTCTTGGAAGTAGAATATTTGGAAGACTGTATTGTATCATGAAAACCAAGTGATTGTTTTGAAATGGTTTGTGGACAGGTTGATCAGACTGGTTTCTAAAGCAGACTCCTTGGTGGTTTTTCAGTACTACTCAGTATACTTAACTACAGAGAGGCAGTTGCTGCTGATAGCAGTAACATGAATTTAGGGTTTCTGGAGGTTTTTTTGTGGTAGTCTTGTTATTCCAGATATGAATAGCATTTTTATTAGCACTGACCACTTGTCTGCATAACCTAGCTTGTGCTTCCTCAGCAAGATTCCCGTCTTTCTGCTTGAATATCTCTGCTGGCACAAACAGAAATGTTTAATGCCAAGAATCGAACAGAATTACTGAAATTCTTGATCTTTGTTCATTTTATAGGACATGATTGTTCACTTTATTGGCAGAAACATGAAGAAGTGGCTGACTAGCTGGAAAATATTGATTGAAAGAATGTATTAAGATGGTTATTGATAAACAGTGAAATGTTTAATTTCTATACTTCATTAAGTTAATATGTAGTAATAGATTTAGAGCACTGAGAACCTCAAAGATACCATTGGCAATGGTATATTATAGATGTATTTGGTAAAGGAGAATGGCTTAGGTGAAACTGTATTTCCATCTTGCAATAATTTCCTTATTATAAAGTCACTGTCAACTCATTCAAGCTCAGGGGTTAAAGCACTTTTACACTAACCTGATGTCTCTGATGGGAATTCAAGCCTGGTTGGTCAGTCATGGTATTGCTGTGGCTGACTTCTTTAAGACCATTGGCTCTTAACTGGCATCCTATTTTGAAGAACAAACAAGGCAGCATAATTCAACATGGGATCTGTTAGGAGGATTAAAAGGACTTTGTTGAAGGTTTTAGAAAGGGAATTAATCAGGGAATCCTCACCAAGTAGATGCATTTCTACTTGGGACATGCAGAAATCGGTTTGGGGTTCTTTTTTGCTTAGTATTTACACTGGACACCTGAAAGAAAACAGCAGATGAGGTCTGGTGAGATAGCCAGGAGAACTAAAAATAGGGGCAATGACTGAATAATGAGGAGACTGTTGATTTGAAGTGACCTTAGTCACGTAGGAAGTCAAGTCCATGCCAACAGTATGTATTTTAAGAAATAGCAGAATGCCACAGTATTCCTCTAGGATGTCATTATAGCATGTGGGACATTTTCTTAAGAAGTGACTCTGAAAAGGACTTGTGGGCCATAGCATAAAATGAGAGAACAGTGTGAAAGATTTGCTGCTATCCGTACGTTTATTTCTGGAAGTAAATGGAGTGGGAGAGTGTATTACCTCTTATTAGCTCTGATGTATTCATCACTGAAACACTGTGTCTAGTGACCAGAGATCAGGAAGGATGTTGAAAGGTCAGAGAGATTTTTGAAGACCATCAATAATGATAAGCATGGAAAGAATAACTTGCAAAGGCAAATTCTGGAAGCTTTTTAGTTCTTCAAGGAGATATCAAAGGGATGATTTTGATCATAATCTGTCAGTGTTTGCATATGCTGGGTCTCTGATATCACTTCCAATTTCTTTCTGCTGAATATTGGAAGCTGTGGAGGGAAGTGAAGGCTTTGATGGAAGTGAATGTCATGTGGAAGTTTGTTCTAAATGTGCCATTAGAACAACCTATGTTAAGACCATCTATGTGGTCTTAAAGTATTGGCAGGTAGTTGATGAAATAAGTGCTNTGAATATTGGAAGCTGTGGAGGGAAGTGAAGGCTTTGATGGAAGTGAATGTCATGTGGAAGTTTGTTCTAAATGTGCCATTAGAACAACCTATGTTAAGACCATCTATGTGGTCTTAAAGTATTGGCAGGTAGTTGATGAAATAAGTGCTCTTCATAGAATCACAGAATAGTTAGGGTTGGAAAGGACCTTAAGATCATCCAGTTCCAACCCCCCTGCCATAAGCAGGGACACCCCACACGAAACCGTGCCACCCAAGGCGTCATCCAACCTGGCCTTGAACACTGCCAGGGATGGAGCAATCACAACCTCCCTGGGCAACCCATTCCAGTGCCTCACCACCCTCACAGGAAAGAATTTCTTCCTTATATCCAATCTAAACCTCTCCTGTTTAAGTTTGAACCCATTACCCCTTGTCCTGTCACTACAGTCCCTAATGAAGAGCCCCTCCCCAGCATCCCTATAGGCCCCCTTCAGATACTGGAAGGCTGCTATGAGGTCTCCACGCAGCCTTCTCTTCCCCCGGCTGAATAGCCCCAACTCTCTCAGCCTGTCTTCATATGAGAGATGCTCCAGTCCCCTGATCATCTTCATGGCCCTCCTCTGGACTTGTTCCAACAGCTCCATGTCCTTTTTATGTTGAGAATACCAGAACTGCACACAATACTCCAAGTGAGGTCTCTTCTTGCACTGTACCTTTTTTTTCTTGGTTTAAAATCAGTTATTGCTGCAAATAGTTTTGATACAGGATGCACATAACTGGTAGCCTGAAGAGGGAAAAGCAGTAAGTGAATCAAGTTTTCATAGAATGGTTTTAGATCTATTAGGAAAATTATGCACAGAAAATTGCCTCTTTTCTACATGACTGAGCAAGCACAAAGAAACTCCTCTCCCATCCCTCTCTTTGTAATAATAATAACAAAAAAATATGAATGGAAAACATGAGTTGCTCTTAGTAGCTCTCCACATGTAAATACTTGGTTGGCAGAACCTTGCTAAAATAACCTTAGGGCACAGAGCCAGGCTTTCTGTACAGCTTACGTATGTGGATTTTGTAACCATAAGTCAACGCTAAAACATTAAAAACAGAATTTATATGTGTAATGGAAAGATTTAAAACATGCTTGCTTTTCTTTCCTTCAGCCTGGGAATTTGAAACAAGAATGTTTTTCAATGAGAAAAAGATTAAACCAAACCCTGCCCTACATTTTGTATTTTAAGGTTCTGTTAAGCAGCAAACGTAGCTCTTGGGTAGTTACTTCTCCCTATGTTATGCTGAATTGTATAGGAGGGAAAATATATCTGGAGTAGTTAGGAAAGAAACTACATTAGTCATGAGGGATGTTGACATCATCATGTCTTTCCTTGTAAAGATGTCAAGTCTTAACTCGCTTCATTGCTTGCTGAGCCGTCAAGAGTAAGCGTGATGCCGAACCAGCCAGTGTGTAAAAGGAGTTGGTAGTAGCTCAGAGGTATCTGAGAAATGGATCTAGATAGTGATCAAGGCTATACCCTGTGGAGGCATATGTCCCCACTCTCATGAAAGCAGTTGTTCATGCGTGGTTGTTTCCTGAGTGTCATATCTACAACAAATCATAGAGGCATGTACAGTTTTATAAGGAAACTGGAGAGGTGGAAGAAATAAAGTATAGGCTGTAGATGCAGCTTTCTTTGCTACTAAGTGGAAAGCAAGAAATCAGTTTGATTAGAATATTAATATTTAATATCAGCATAATTAAATTGATATCACTTTGGTTTCAATGCCAAAGGTCTTGGTTTTAAATATCAAACTATGTTTCTAGTCAGTTCTGAGGTGGGAATTCTGCTCACAGCACATGTGGGAAGCTTTGCTGCATTTGCAGAGGTGGTAGATCTCTGGTGAGACATTAAAATGTGGTCCCTTCTGCCCAGCTCTGCTGTGGGCTGAGGAAGACTGGAATCAAGTTCTTGGGGAAGAAAGAAGTGGAAAATCGCAGTGAGTCCAGGTGTGTTTCTCAGGGTACAACCGTAGTGCCATGTACATAATGGCTTTTGCATACCCATTCTGTTAACCCATTCTGAAATCAGTATCAGTGCTGCTTGTTTTGCACAAGATGACTTTTCCAAAAAGGGGAAAAGATCCTGTGGCAGTGTTGCTTTTCATAAACACAGAAATCAACAAACTAAACTGCTGGAAAAGAGGAATTCCCACTCGTGTTTAGTTTATGTTGACTTGACTTTGGTAGCAACCCTACTTTCCCTAGGGTCTGTTTTCTTCTAGTTCTTGAGGCTTTCTCAAGAGCTAGTGGCTGATTTCCCATCTCACAGCTAAACCCAGTAGATTTCCTTTCAGTCTGAGCTGGGAGCGGATGGTGAGGAGGATCTCTAAGCCCTGGGGGCACATTTTCCTAGGTTTCTATTTCACTTTGCTCTGACCTCCTCCTTTTGTCAGTCAGGGATGTGTTCAGCAGGCTCTTCAGCCTGAGAACCACAAGTTCTGCTTTCACCTACCTCCTTTTCCATCTCTTTTGCATTTTTTTGTAGCTGTGTATTGTTCTTACCTGTAGGTACCTGCATTTATCTGCTAAGAAGGCTAAATTACCTGGTAAGAGCCATGTCATCCTAAGCATGGTAACATGCAGTGTGCATCAGGCTTGTGTGGAGCAAGACTTACAAATGGAATTGCTTTTCTCAACAGATTTTTTTTTTTTATCACTACTCAGGAATTCCTTCTTGGTTTTTCTATTTTATTGTTATTTTCAGCATTCGTAGTCTATATCCTGTCCTGAGAGTGAATGCTTGTTCTTACAAGAAAAAAATAGTGTGCTATTTACAGGGAGGCAATTTATAAGTGTTCTAGCAATGCAAAAGACCCTTAAAGTAGGCATACATTAAATTCTGCTCATTTTAAGGGCTTTTTAGATGCCAGCTTGGAATCAAGTTTTATTTTCAGGGAGACTTTCCAAGGATATACTAAATCTATGCATGAGCTAGGCCAAATTAAGATCTTTGGATGGATAAAGGATTCACCCTGAGATAATTTCTGTCTATAGATGAAGTAAGTCACATGAAACAATGAACTCTGTAATCTGTGAGTAGCACCAGCTTCAGGATGCACACTCCCCTGGTCCGGCCAAGGAAGTTCTAAGGGGTATAGCCTAGCTGTGATATGCTTTGCTGCCCCTCACCAGCATCTGCATAAGCAGCCACAGTCTAGCTCTTCACTTCTAAGGTTTCAGAAGAATGTAATTCACAACACAAGTAGCACAGAATCTAGTGTGTTGGTGTGTGTAAGGTATACATCAGGTTAATGGCTTTCTGTGTCAGTGCTGCATGTTGAGTTTTGCATCTGATTCAGCTGGAATTTCATGTGAGAAGGCATTTCCTTGTTTGTAGATTAAAAGATTCTGTCAAGGAGTTAGTAGGTATATGCTGGAGACACAGATGGATAGTAATATTATTTAACATCCAGATTAAAAATCTGAATCAAATAACTACCTGTTTCTTTGAGCATTGAAAAGAAAACTCAAGTGTTATGCTGTTGTTATCATAATCTGCTACTAAATACTTAAAGTATTGGTGAAATCAGACTTAATTATCTGCTATGTTACTTTTATAGACACACTGATTTAATTTGCTTTTAAGGTTTAATGAAGAAACTGGAAGAGGAGATAAATTTCAATACATACCTGGTTACTGAAAAATTACCTAGAGAGCTGGAAACTAAGAAGAATTCAACATATATCTTACAAAAGGTGGCTGCAGAGCCAGCTATGAGTCAATCTGATCTCAATGTACTTGAAAGCAAGGTAAGCTAACCAAGGCCATACTTAATTTGTATTCCATAGCATAGTCTAAGGTTCTTGTACACTACTTTATATCCTTGAGAAGATGTCTAATTCCCAAAGGAACATCTCTTCAGTTGTAAACCAGAAGATGTGTTAATTACTAAATGCAAACTCCCAGATAAGTTTCTAAAAATACCCACAAAACAAACAAGAAAACAAACCCCAAACTAACCCCAAACCAACCCCAAACCAACCGTGTCCTTAAATGCTATTTAGGAAATCTTTTTAGCAATTTGCTGTGGTGTGAGCAGAGGTGTTAAATTAGCACTAAAGATTTGATTTTAATTCTCTTCAGATTTCACTTGGTTTAAACTCTCACTGGTATCAGGGGAGTTTACAGCAGCATATAGAGAGTTTATGGAGTGGTGAACAATGTTCTCAGAGTGATACATCTACACAATATTGTATATTAATGCACAATGGCTCAGAGCTCCTTAGTGTTTGGAATAGCTCTGGTTTAGTTGGGAAGCCCAAAGAAAATTTGGGAATCAAATACTTTACCTTTCCAGATTTTTTTAGATGTTAAAAACAAATGGTGTTAGGATGAGCAAAAGTCCTTATTTGTAGTATATATCCAAAATGTTCAGAGGTATTTGTTGCCACAGAAGTCCATTTATATATTTCACTCAGTGAAGTTTTCATATTTGCATGATCCTAAATGAAAGATTAAATAAGTAACATTATATTCTATAAGAATTTACATGAATGTTAAGTATTAGTATTTCTACGGATGCTGATGAAGATTCACAACAATGTTAGCTAGGGTAGGAAGACTAGTCCTATATAGTACTAGCTATGAGACTGTTCAGTCTCAATGTCAGCTTCTTTTACCAGCTAGTTTTTACTACCCCTGGAATCTCCAACTCAGGCTCTGCTGTGAAATATAGATAATGAGGAAACAGAGTATTTGTAATGGAACAGAGAATGATTTACTCATGGGTGTGAGGGCTGCCATTCACCATCCTTCATGTGTCTTGAAGCAAGTGATCAACTTCACAGTAGCCTGCGCGTTCACATACAGAGCATGCCAAAGTAATGCAAGAAAGAAAGGCCCAGGGGTTTCTTGGATCAGAGGAGAATCAGCAGTCAAGTGTCATCAGGAATACATTCTATTTTAAGGTTAAGACTACTTTTAACAAAAGTAAAGTCAGTGACAACCTAATGCTATTTTGGATCCCGATCATTCGACTTTTAAGGATGCAGCATTATTAAATGGTAG
This sequence comes from Agapornis roseicollis, assembly GCA_002631895.1. NCBI lineage: Eukaryota > Metazoa > Chordata > Aves > Psittaciformes > Psittacidae > Agapornis > Agapornis roseicollis. The sequence continues at coordinate 287,759 of NDXB01003271.1, read as the reverse complement.
ATGAGGTCTGAAATAATAAACTAGCTCTGTAGTTCAGCCTCCACTTTCCTCGGGCATGTTGTCTAATCACAACAGTGTTTGTGGTTGCAGTTATTTCTTTCAGCCACATTTGAAGCCTGGGTTTGCACTTTCCAAGAGTATTGTTGATTTTTATACAATATTTTGGGCAATATTGTGAAAAGATTCAAAGTTGGGTTTTTTTCCCCTTTTTCTCCAAGAGGTAACCTTTTCATTTGTTATATTTTGGAAATATGCTCTTCTTAATAGATAATAAACCCAAAATAGATAATATCGTCTACTTAGCTGTTATCACAGCATGGCCTTAGACAGCATTTCTCTTTTTAAAAGTCAACCTTCTGTTTCTTCAGTGCTTTAAAAAGGAACTGGATTGCGCTGAGCATGCAGTCCTGCATGTCCTGCAGTCCTGCATTTTCTAACATATAAACCAGGAATTTATTCACACAAGGGAATTCTTATGCCATCTTCAAATTCAGGCCTGTTCTACCACTAATAGCTTTTGTAAAGGAATAGAATTCGCAGGTGGTGGGGTATTTTTAGTCCTATGATGCACTTTATTTGAAATACTTAGGTTTGAAAGTGCACGGATATTGCTCATGGAAATGTCTGGGGAATGCCCAGTGCTACCTGCGGTACAATTTGACGTTATTGGATTTCAGCACATATTTACACTGCTTATCAGCACTCATCTAGTTAGCAGAGAATTAAAGGAAGGTTGCTAGGGCTGCGGTTTCCATGGCTGATGGGAGTCCCAGGGTAGCATTAAGTCAGGACTTGAAAAGCTGGAATCAGTACACTGGTGTAGCTGTGATTTACAGGTGCAGTGGGCTCTAAAGCTTCAGCTAGAATGAACATCAAGAGTTTGAGACTGTGGACCAGCAAAGAGACTACAGAGAAACTGCATTTTGCAGCAGTAGAAATAAGGTACAATACAGCTGGAATGTGATGGTCTGCAACTCTTCAAAGTATTGATGAATTTGGTATAACTTAGTCTTTGCTTGCTCCCCTTTAACCTTGTGATAAATGGTTGACTGAAAAGGAATGTTAGTTAATATTGATAAAATGACAGTTTTTATACAGTATGTCGTAATAGGAGCCTTTTTTCCAAATCTACCAATTCCCTTGCATTTGCTCCCCCTGTACACCAGTTTATTTCATTTTCAGGGCCAACATCATGCTTCTGCTTTATCATAAAGGCACAGAACTGGAAGTGCAAAGCCATAGCCTCTTCCTGGCCAGTGCTTAATGACTCACTGAGGGTTTTCGGTTTGTTTCTCTGTTTTGAAAATGGAACTAGCTGGATTGAAAATCTGGTTTGCAAAGCATTTAGTTCTTGGGAGAAGACAAAGAAATAAAGCTCCATTTCCTTAGTTTTCTGCTCTGTCTTGCAGATAAATGAAGTAAATGCACAAATGAATCAGCTTATTGAGAAAAAAATGATGAAGTATGAGCCAGATGATAGCAAATTTTCCATGTACCGCCAACAGGTAAGAAGGAACAAAGCATTAAGCAGAAGCAGTGCAGCAATTTCAGTCTCTGATTGTTTTACATCCTGATTTTTGTCTTTATTTAGCATAAATCAGTGAAATGCATAATATGGGAGGACAAAAAGCAAATAAATAGCTGTTGAACATATGTATGTTTAGGGCTGAGTCAGACACTTGCTTTCAGGCATGTTAGTGAATTCATATCGAGTGTTGTCCTTCTGCTGTTAGGTGTTGCCCTTCAGCTGCATCCCAGGAATTCTGGAAGCATCATTTTGGAGGAGCTATTTTTGTAAAGCTCCAGCTGTGGACAGATTCTTAAGAGGCAGGATGTGGGCTGATGGCTGTAGCCAGCCCTGGAGGCAAGGCTTGATTTCAGTTATACCCTTTGCTTGTGTTTGACCACATGCTATTTTTCCTGTTGCATCTATTAAGAAAGTATCCTTTGATTTCTTTTTTTCATCCTCAGGCTATAAAATAGTCTTTCTATAAAATAGGCTGTCTGGTCTAGTCTGAGTAAATTCACAAGTTCTAAAAAGGATTTATGAACTCTGAGATTTTCAGAGCTTAACGCAGAAATGTGGTTTCTTTTCCAGGCAGCCTGTACCACTGCTAATTTTAATGACGATTTTCATGATGATGCTTATGGTGATGGTTCAAAAAATAAAAAGGCTGAAGTAAAATGGATCAGTGGGAGGAAAAAAATAGTGATAAGATGCATCCTGCAATAGGAAATGCACTGTTTTGTTCTCTAAGAGATGCTCTTCTTCCTGAAAGAAAAGCTGCCATATAATGTGCTGGTAGCAGAACCAGCAGTCTCAGGATATAATTGTGTTCAGTGGAGGAGCCACTGCAGGAGTTGAGGTTGCTGCTGTGAGCTGAAAGCATGTGGTGGTCTTTGCTTTGTTCTGTGAGGGACTGGCTTCTGTTTCGCACAATGATCGTATATATTGTTCCACAGTTTGTCACTGCAGCACCTCGTGAAGCAAAGAGCCGAGATCCTACCCCAGCAGAACTCTGCTAGGTATATTTTTAGACATAAAGCTGGTTCTTTTCACCTAGTGGGAGAAAGCTGCTGTGTATTTTGCTTCATTTCTTTGTAAGTTTTCCCTTTTGTATGAATAAACCAGCCATGCCTCCAAATTCCTGCACATGCATCAAAATTAATCTGTTGTGTCGATAAAGATGCCTTTTTTTTCTTTTTTTTACTGAACAAAAGTGTCCCAAAATCCATCAGCTTCTGCTCATATCTTAGGCACTATGAAATATTCTCTTGTATAAAATACTGGTTTTTATATGTTCTATCTTCTAGACTCAAAAAGAGAAATAATCTATAATCTACACTATTTCTGTACTGTATTGCTTTATTCATTGTCCTCCAGCTATCTGCCAAGATTTAGTGGCTCAGATCTGCTGTTAGGATAACATATTTCTGTAGGTTGGAGTAGGTTGGAGTTATAAAAATCTGTATTATGACATTTGTGAAATTTTGGATAACTTTCCAGTTAAGCCATGTTGGTGCATCTTACATATGCACAGAAAGGGACTAAGTAGAAGAAATAAAGCAGCTAAAATGCCTACCTTTTCTTCAATGAAAATGGAAAAAATGACGTGAAGAAATGGAAATCTAAAATGTAAAATCTATCAACACGAATGTGTGAAAAAGGGTGTGTTTGGGATCTCAGCCATACTGAAGAAGTTGGGAGCCTGCAATCAACTTCAGAGGAGTTGCGGTTTAACCCACTGTATCTAATGAATAATCAATGCTTTTTTCTCTGCAGTGAAACATGCTCACATTTCTTAATGAAAAACAGGTTCTGACAGTTAAAATGTGGTTTCAGTGGTGCAGTGCCTGAAATTTAATAGATTACATTTTACTAATGCTGAAGGAAGGCAGTTTTTATTTTACTTGTCCATATGCGTTTTTAATGATCGCACAGGCATCTATAATGTCCCGGAAGAAGAAAGCCAAGGCTGAGCAACTCCAGGCTGCTAAGGAAGAGCTATCCAATGTCGAAAAGCAAATGCAACAGAAGACCAGCCAGGCCCATGAGTTGGAAGGTTCTGAAGTTCTGAAAGGGGATGAGGTATGCACTGTAACAGGGGATATAAGGAAGAGGAAATCTTTTAGGCGTGGATCAGTTTGTGTTAACTCACAATTTCCTTTTAACTTTACATTGCAATGACTGCTCCTGTCCAACTTTGTAGTATCCTGTCAAACTACATGGCCTCAGCATTGCAATGCATTGGCCTCTGGGTTTTCTAATGCTCAAAGTCCAAAATGCTCATATTTGAAGACTTGGTTTTTTGAAGTACAGCTAATACAGGTGCTGTCCAGTGCTTTTAAATGCCTCTCACAATTTATACTGCAACAGTGCTTGAGTTGTAGCTATTTGCAAATTCTAATTTAAATTCCTCACATTGTACCTAATACATTGCAAGGTATATGAGGATTTAATGTTGGCTGTCTTGATATTCCAGACTCTGCATCAGAATAATATCAATATCACAAGAGTGTGATGGTAAATAACTAACTACAGAAGTTAACAACTCATTGATTAGGAGCTCAAGTGAGGAGTAACATTGATTAATTTTATTATTTGGTGTGTAATAAAAATCTGCATTACTGTCCATTCTCTATATGATATCTGATCATAAAGCATAATACCAGTAATATCAGAAATGCAGTTAATTCTGTTGTAGTTTTGACTTCAATTTCCCCGGACCCTCCTGAAGCTCAGCTGCAGTACATCCTCTGACATGCACAGTCACTGTAGCTCAGGCAAGTCATATTTGAAGCTGTACTTAACAAAGCAGCTTTTTCTTTTTCAGAAGTTTGCAGGGAATCTCGCTGCTGCAGCTGGGTACTGGTCTGTCAGGAAAATGAATTGACTTTCCTGGCGACAGTAATTTTTCTCTGCTTGGATAAAGCCTGTTAAGTGTACTTCCAGGAAGACTCACTAAAGCAAGGAATATTTTAGCTGCATCATTCTTTGACTTAATCTATCTTCTCATGCCCTCTTGTATTGCCTTCATTAGCATTGCCATTTATAAAGAGTAACACTCTGCTTTCTTTCTCTTTGCCTGTTTCTGTGCTTTTTTAACACTACTCGAACCAGGGAACGCCTTTTGTAGCAGGAACTCCCTTCCTAATCCCATAGGACATGCCTGCTCCACAAACATCAGTTTTCTTTTAAAGGAGTCTTAAAGAGACCGTGGAAATGTGTATGTGTACACCCATGCATCAAGCTTCCTGTGTGCTATGGAATCCATGCATATTTCACTCGTGCCTCTTGTCTTTCTCCTCTTCTGTACATCAAGATGAAAACTACAGGTGGAGTGTGACCAGCAGGTCAAAGGAGGTGATCCTGCCCCTCTACTCTGCTCTCGTGAGATCTCACTTGGAGTATTGTGTGCAGTTCTGGTGTCCTCAACATAAAAAGGACATGGAGCTGTTGGAACAAGTCCAGAAGAGGGCCATGAAGATGATCAGGGAACTGGAGCATCTCCCATATGAAGACAGGCTGAGAGAGTTGGGGCTGTTCAGCCTGGAGAAGAGAAGGCTGCGTGGAGACCTCATAGCAGCTTTCCAGTATCTGAAGGGGGCCTATAGGGATGCTGGGGAGGGGCTCTTCATTAGGGACTGTAGTGACAGGACAAGGGGTAACGGTTTCAAACTTAAACAGGAGAGGTTTAGATTGGATATAAGGAAGAAATTCTTTCCTGTGAGGGTGGTGAGATGCTGGAATGGGTTACCCAGGGAGGTTGTGATTGCTCCATCCCTGGCAGTGTTCAAGGCCAGGTTGGATGACACCTTGGGTGGCACGGTTTAGTGTGAGGTGTCCCTGCTTACGGCAGGGGGGTTGGAACTGGATGATCTTAAGGTCCTTTTCAACCCGAACTATTCTGTGATTCTATGAAGTTAATGGCACAGGCACTGAGCAACCAAGATTTCTCTGACCATGACACACTATACACATTCCAAGAGTGTTCCAAGCAATAATAAGATGACCACTGCATTAGATTTCTCTCCACTACAAGGTTTTGAGCCCCAGGGGCCATGTGGCTAGGGTTCTCAACAACTTTTTAAGGGAAAAATAAAGACAGAAAGCAGACGATCTGTGTTTCATGACGTGATGGGAAAGAAGTGTTTAATAGATCAACAAGAGTGCATTACCAAGACAGCAGCATATGTTTTACATTATCTGCACATGCACAGATAATGCATGTGCAGAAATAATTAGTGTTGTGCCTGTTCTTGAGGAGGATAACATACTCTGATCCATAGAAATTCAAGGAGAACAGGGCAGGAAGGAAACCTCCTGAGAAGGAACCTTATAAGAGGCTTAATAATGAAAAATTTTAGTGTCTGACATGAGGCTCAAGACAGAAAAAAGACCTGTTTTGAACATAGCCTGCCTTCCTTTTGTTCAAATGTGTTCTGCTTTTGACTTCCTGAATCTTTCAGGTCTTCATTTTTGAGGAGTGAGAAACAAATGACAGCACTTTGGGCAAAACCATCAGCTTTAAAATAAGAAGTGTTTGTCTTTTCATGAGAAGCATTTCCTGGTTTGTCAAATCCTTTCTGACACTGGCCCAAGGAAGGCAGTACTGTACAATCCATGTCTTGATCATGATTTCATTAGGTAAACTGCAGTGGTACTCGCAGGCAGTAGTGTAAAGCATTAAAAAGTGTTTCATATGGCTAAAACCTAGGGAATGATTTGAATTCTTGATTATTTTGATCACCTCTTTTTCAAAGAGGTTTTCTCATCTGGAAAATGGAGATAGTGATATTTAATTATTTCATAAGTGTATGCTGCCAAAAATGTTGTGAAGGACCTTGGTACTGTACTTTTTGTATCTCCTTAAAGTACATTAATTACATTGCAAATGCATCTTACAGATAGTCCTGCTTCAGCCTAGGTTTTGAGAAGACACCACTGATAAATGAGACAAATAAGTTGGCATAGAAGCAAAAGTGAACAGGTTCTCTCTCGTCAGTTCACCAGACAACCTTTTGCTATAGGCTCGTTTCTGGTATGTTATGCCTTTAGATTTGTGTTTTTTGGTTCAGTGCTTTGTTACTCCAGCTTTGAGCCAATGCTGAAGGAGATCTTGATTAATATAGTGGTGAGTCACTGCTGCAATACACGTTTGATGGGGACAGAAAGGGGTGGTACATTCAACCTTCGCTTTGCCCTCTCAGACAGCCAAAAGCTTCCTTATGCTTTCTCGTTGCAATCACACACATTTTACATGTAGTTCCTCCAGTTTCAAAAAGAAGGAAAGCAGGGGTTTTAACAAATAGCTTTGCTGTCTCAAGTTTAAAATGGGCTTTTAATCCTGCCATGTTTTACCTATCTGAATGCTACAGTTTAATCAAAGAACTATTTTTCTCCCATTCCCAATATTTCTCCTCTTGCCTCTGTCTCACTTTGCTGTATCCTTGTACATCATGACACTTACAAGACTTGGCAATCAAAGAAATGGTGCCTTCCCAGCTTGTGCTGGTATTTGGATCCCAGTATTCGGATCTCCACTTGGTGAATGAAGTGCTAAGAAGACCTCAAAAGGTCAATCCTGGCTCAAGTTTTCAGGAGCTGGTAGTCTCCTTTATTCTGTAATTGTAAAAAGGAATGTTACAGCATTTGAGAGGGTGTACATCTAGATAGAACTTAGAGGAAACAGCAGGAATAACCAACTCATTTACATCACACACACACAAAAAAAAAAGCAGGAATAAATTGTCTGTTTCAGGGATTACAGAATCTTTTCAAGTACTTCAAACAAAGCGCAGTGAGCATGGGGTAGAGTTGGCAGGTTCCTCGCTGCAGCTGTCAGATCCTGAAAATTAGGGAATCAAATGTTGACACTTAGAAGGCTCGATGGTTCAATTACAAGTGATCCTAGGTAAAGCTGGGGTATTTTTAGCTCTTTACACAATGCATTGTGCTTTTTAGAGCTCAGCACAGGGTCCCAAGGACCTAGACTTTCCCAAGGCATCAGAACAGCAGTGCCATCACGGAGCTTTTCTACAGCAGTTGAAATGAACGTGCTTTTGAGAGTGCAGCATGGAAAATCCTATCAGGTTGTTAAGATATGTGAGGTTTGCACATTTGTTTACATAAGGAGTTTAATTTTCTCATCCATGCCTACCTGCCTCCTGGTAAAACAATCTATAAAGGGTTTCACTTTGCAAACAGAGAAAACAGTTTTGGACCATAGATCTTGCCACTTTTCCTCTTAGAAACTGTCAGGTCTGTCTGAATCCATCCAAATGAGTTACCAGGCTCCAAATTAGGTGGGTGGGATTTTAAGAAAGTAGCTGTAAAGGAGCTCACAACTTGAATGTTAAACAGTTTAAGCCAGGAACCAGGGGATGTTATCTTATCCATTTGCTATCTTAACTTTTCACTGTGATTCTAGGTCCAGTTATATTCTGTCTATCAAAGGCTCCTTCCACACACAAATAGGAGGGTAGCTGGTAATCAGGGTGTGAGAACAACAGTGGCAAAACTGTAAGGTTCTTACAGAAGCCAGAAGCTTTTTGCTGTAAGAAGTTAACCCTCATTTAAGCCAAATGTATGCAGTGATTCAGACGAATCTGTACTGAACTGAATGCTCGTTCAGCACCCACTGGCATGAACAAATCATCCATCTTATTGAGCTGTGCATTTTCAGTGATAACTAAGAATGGGATTTCATTATAAAGATCCTGATTGATCCAAATTATTAGTGATGGCAACTTTAATATCTCCTTCCTGACTAGAAGCAAGCTTTCCTAGGAGAGATACCCTACTTAGTGCTAATGAAGAATTTTCCTGATTGAGCTGGCCAATAAGCAGGCCATGGGGTACTTTCATTTTAATGGATTGAGGTAATACTGCTCCTATCTTTATATTCTAGAAGTTTGACCTCCTCTGTAGGAGTTATTAGCTATAGCCAACAGTTGCTTAAATTTAGAGCCTTTTAGGAAAAAATGCTGAAAATGTGTTATGATCAGGAACTTTTCTGAACTTTCCTGAATTTGAACACTTTGGACAGTTTGTACCCCTTAATTGGTCTAGCTAGAAAATGAAAACATCTGTTCCTCAAGTCTTAATAAAAATAGAGATTTTTCTGCAGTTCCTGGGCTTGTGCAAGTAATTTCATTAACAAAACTTTATTTGGAACCTTGTTTAGATTATGTCTTTCAGACAGATTGAAGGTTTTTTTATTAATACTTTACTTTCTGAAGTACTTTTGTATGAAGAATATTTTAATTACTGTAACCCAATCACATTGATACAGTGATCCAGAAAATACTATTTTTAAAGACGTGACTTGCAAGAAAGGGATTAATCTGGGATTTGTTTTTTCCTGAAAATAAGCTTAGCCATTTTCTCCTTTAATGATAATCTTGGAATAAGAACCATGTGAAAACATGGGGCAAATGTTAGTTTTAAGGTGACAAAATGATGGGCTTATAGTGAAGGCATAAAACCAGGCATTAGAGAAGCTGGGCTTTGATCCCAGTTCAGCAGTGCACTGATGCATGTGGTCAACATGCTTATGTTTGTTCCTGTGGGGTAACCTGCTGTATGGTGCTGGAGAAGCCATTTCAATAGCTGTGGTTCCATCTTGTTCTATTTAGGATTGTCATAAAACTTAATGACTTCACAACAATGTGATAAGACTTCATCTGGTGACAGCAGTCTCCTTCAGGTTGTAGTAAGTGGTGAAGCACGAAGTAATAGTGCTGCTGGATCCTTTAGATAATAACGGAACATAATACAGGGATGCTAGATACCTGCATACTGCAGGGCACTGGAAAAGAGACCAAAGCCCTGTTTTCATTCACTCTGTTTCATAATCTAGATTCCACACTTGTTATGTTCCAGTCATCCATAAAAACAGGCAAGTGAAAAAGCATAATCCTTCCTTGCTTTCATTTTGATAGTTTTCCTATCGCGGGGGCTCTGACCTGACTAGCAAACATGGGGCTTCAGCCTTGTTTACTCTAACTGCTAACTCAGTGCCAGCATTTGGTTCTTGTCCAGTCATGTAATCTTTGAAGCTTAAATAACTATTTGTGTTAAGTTGCTTGAGAAAGAAAAGCTTTCTATGACATGGCCTTGAATGGTGCCTCACTGCGGGCACTGGCCGATCCCTGGGAATTCTGTAGGTTGAGCCTGCTGAGTATCTACGCAGGAAGAAGTTGACCTGGTCTATGGGAAAATGCTGCTGCTGCTGGAAAACAGATTGGTTTTGGTTAACTGTAAAGTGATATGGCTGAACAGTGTTATTCTGCTGTGAACTGTGCAAATTATTTAAAAGACCTTTTACCACAGCAAAGTACAATGTTTTATAGCACTTTAGGGGCTTGGGTTTTCATTTACATATAGATGGAAGCAGGAAATGTGCAGAGCTTCCAAAGTAATGCTTATGCAGATTAAAGCACTGGTATTTTAGAAGCAGCTTATATTTATTGTTTGGAAACCTACAGAAGGATTCTCAGCTTTTAGGCTGAAGAAACCCAATTTTGCCATAAGATCCCTATAAGCAGCTGACTTAAATAGATCCCAATCTAATAACTCCACCTCTGATTTTATCCTTTGATATAAAGCTTTCAGTTAGTGAGAATTTGAGGGGCTGAACCTTTGGAGGAGGTGGAGGCTACAGATATTATCATTGTTTACACCTTGTTTTGTCTCATTTGCTGCAATAAAAGCTGTGTGAGAGGTTGAGGTTGCTTTTAAAAATCCAGAGATTGTGCTGAAAGATAGACAGCATCCTCTAAATGAATAGGTTTTGCTTGTCAATGTGAGCAACTTGTAGTTCATTTTGGATGAAATTTTAATGATATAGTCCTAACTTAATCAACTAATAATAGAATGTTGGTAGAACCAGTTCTTTAATCAACAAGATCCTTTGACTTCCATTGTAAAATACATTATGCTTTGAATATTGAATATGCAAATACTCAACCTCCCACTCAAGCTATTTTCAAGACCTTAAAAGTAGCTATAGAAGTGAAGAGAATAATAGTTGGCTTTTCATACTGGGCTAAACTGACAGAAACCATTGAGATATGATAGCTGAATGTGGTCATGTCTTAAGTAAGTTTAATCTTTTACATCATTCTTTACTATATTCCACTGGTCAAATGAAATGTCTCAGGACCTACTTGATCAAGCCTGTGCTTCACTTGAGTTTTTCTCAGTTAGTTGGAGACATTGTACTTATACTTTTGTACTCCCTTGAAAATCATAGAAAACTTGATATTGTCTAAGCAATTAAAAAAGAAATGTCTTTTATGTTAACTAAGAGGATATGAAACAGAATTGCTATGAAAAGGACTTTATTCTGGTAATATTCTATTCAGGGTGCCAATAGTCTAACAGAGCCAGGCTGACAGTAACAGGGCTGCCTCCACTGTGCAGTGCTGTGGCTTAGGTGACCTTGTCTACCCTTGTCCTAGGTTGTACACACAATGTAAACCGGTGTTCCAAAGCCACACATAGTCCAATCTGCATAGAGCACATTGAGTAATTTGTGGGTTTGTTCTTTCACCAAAAACGTTTATAGCTTTTGGCTTTAAAAATAGTTCTGGAGCATAAGCAAGAGAGAAGCAGCTTTGGCCTAGATATCACACAGGATGGCAGATGAACAGGGTTGATTTCATTTTGGGCATTGTGCCCAGGACACTTTTTATAGAACATACAGTTACTCTGGGGGTTCTTGGGCTGTGGTCACACTGGTTTGTTGGATTTAGTCTTTGGAAAGGAGAGGCATAATTTTGCACACAGAAAAATTAATGTAAATTTCAAACCCCAAGTTCCTTTATGTTTGAGTTTAAAACTTGTACCAGTGGTAGTGGGAGTCCTATTTTCTCTGTGGGGCTGCCTGTTCTATGCTCACACTGCACACATGGAACCCCTCCTCGTTGAGGAACTTTCTGAAGCCTTTGCTTACGTCATTTACTTTAATCAATTGATTTACTTTCCATCTCTGGATCTGAATGCAATTTTTAGTTGTGACTATCATTTGTCTCATAGCTCTCAACATAAACTAGAAGAGCTAAGCCTGTTTGACAGATGGAAAGCATTAAGGCAAATTAAAATACTGCATGTTTGTTTCAACACCTGATATTTCATAGGTGTTAGAACTGGAGCACACAGGGATTCAGGTGTAAATTAGTGAAGGTGTTGATCTGTAAGGCTGTTTTACTTGGTCTTTAGTAAAAATCGAAATTCTCCATTCCTGTAGCTTTTGAGTGACATGGGTAGTGCATTTCACTGCTTCTGTGCAAGGACTCTGCTTTTCTTTTACTGTTTTGAAAAATTCAGCCAATCGTATCAGTTAGGTCTGCAAGAGTCAAGGAAAGAGAACAACAAATTCTGACTATTGAGAACTGCCACTTAAAGGTTGTCCTTTCCCAGGCCCTCTTCCAATTTTTCTGCACTTTCTTATCATGTTTCTTGGTCTGCAGAGCATTTTGGAGCTGTGCGCTGCTGATCTGGTGCTTTGGTACCAGTGCAAATTACTGTTACATTAACTTCTTTATTATCTGTGATTCTCACAACATTCTGCAAAGAGTAATTACTTTTCCAACTGTCAAACGGTGATGAGCGGAACAGAGGGCTTTCACTGTTGCAAATGGGTGAGCTGGGACACAGAAAGCAATAGAGCTGGTTTTGTTCATCTCCCTCTGTGAACAAATGCAGAACTGAAAATAAATGGACTCTGGGAATCCTGAATTCCAGTCCCTGTTCTAAACACTTCATCTTCAATATGCAGTCCGGATAGGATAATTCTATTTTAGATAGCGACAGTCTGTGATAAGGCTCTGTTTTGCTTTAAGTTAAATGATATTCCTGTCTCTCTCTCTCTTCCCAGTTGAAACACTATGTTAATAAGCTCCGGAGCAAGAGCACATTTTATAAGAAGAAGCGACTGGAAGTAGCAGAAATTACAGCTGAGTATGGTATCCTCCAGAGGACAGAAGAACTTCTCAAACAGCGCCACGAGGCTATTCAGCAGCAGTTGGTAATACAGGCATTTACTGCTCCCACAGTCCCTCACCCTTCCTTCCCTGAGAACAGCTCTCTAATAACATGGATGTTGTTTTGTTAGACTCTAATGTGTATCATCCTCAGGTCTCCTGCTGGCATTAGTAAAGGAGTCATTGGGGTTTATTTCTGTCTGTTGACTATGTGAAGTTGCTGTACTTTATGTTCAGCAACTGTTTCTTACAGGCAGTCATGACTGTCCTGCAGTTTCTTTTTAGACTGAGGGTCTTGACCCTGCTTTTTAAAGTCAATGGTAGATCTTCACTAACACCAGATAGAGCAAGGCTGGATTCTTAAATTAGTTTCTGGAATCTGCATACATAGTAAGGGCTTTGAAAATTACCAACAGCAAATAGGATTCAAGTTACTGCTGCAAAATGTATTGGAATAGTATTTAAAAACAGAGCTGGCAGGAAGGAAACATTCTAACCCCAGAATATTTAGAAGAAAATGCATTTCACAGTCAGTGAAAAGTGTAAAACTGGATGAGGGTTGTTTCTAGCCAGAACAGCAGGAGAAGGATTTCTGCTATGAACAACTGGAAGCATTCAGGGAATAAACATGCATCCCAAATACAATGCTACTGCTGTAGTGTTTTCTTCCAATACCGTTATTCTTATTATCAAACACTTTGGTTTTATTTATCTTCTGTCCTGTTTGTTATCTGTACATATTTTTGCATGTTGAAACATAAAAGTATTTGCCTTATTGAAAGAAAATGGAAAGTGAAAATACATGGGCTAGGCTCTGGAGAGATACTGCAGAGATGCAGTGGATGATGTGCTATTTCAATAGCTTTCATTGTTTACTTAAAAATAAGACCAGAACTGCTACCTGGGTAGAAAGAAGCCCCTACTGCTATAGGAACAGAGCTTGTTCTCGTTATTGCTGCTCACTAGAAGAAAGGGGAATAAACAGTGATGAAGTATTTCTTAGCAGCAGGATCACACAGGGAAATCACAGCAGAGGCAAAGCCTTTCTCCAAAGTGGTTGCATGTGGTCACCAGTATATTCTCATTCAGGTCTGACCTTTCCTAAACTAACTGTTAGTAAAACTACAGAGTCTTGACTCCATAACGTTCTTCCCACCAGATGACTAGTGTGTACTCCTTTCCCATAGAATCAAATCTTCTTCTAGCCCTGGGCATAACACCTTGTCAAATTACCCACTGCTACTGAAGTCTGAAAAGAGACAAATCTTTTCTTAAACAGATGGTTGTAAAAGGTTTTTGAGGATAATGGACTTGGAGTTCAGAGAGATATGGCACTTTTTGGAAGGCATGTTTTGCTTTTTAACAAATTGTGGATGCATAAATCAACACTTTGCTTTCAGATTGCAGAAAATAATGAGCAAGCGTCGCTAAAGAGCATTACATCAACATATAATTAAATGTAAAGCTTGGGTGATGTAGTGCTAGACTTTGCTAGTAAGATGGTATTAGTGTTACTGTAATGACTCCAGTAATTAGTTCTGCTTGACAGTTGTTTAAAAAACAATTAGCTACATCTTCAGGTTAAACAGCTGCTTTTTACGCACTGAGCTTCAGAGCCTGACATAAAGCCCACTTGACCTTTCTGTTCATTTCACTGGGCATTGGATGACCAAATAGTGTTAGGAGAGTTGTTACTATGCTACTGTACAGGTACTAGATAGAGTGAGGTTTTCCTGGCAGTTAGATTATTCGTCACTTTTAAACTGATTACAGTACTTCCATTTTCCCATTTCTTCCAGTATTTTGGCTCTCTGAAGGAATTTGCCATGTTACTTGATGGTCTCACATTCTGTTTTTTTGTGTCTGCAGTAAGCTATTGAAGACAAGAAAGGCATTTCTGGATATAGTTATAAGCAGGAGGAGCTGGAAAGAGTATCTGCAGTAAAAAGTGAAATGGATGAAATGAAAGGCCAGACATTAGATAACATGTCTGAAATGGTGAGTTTTGACTTAAATTATTGTATTTCCTCAATGTGGGTGTCTGGTTCCTTGGCATATAAACATATAGACCCAAGTTTAAGAGCTAAATCTGTTGGGTTTATTCTGTAGCCCAATTTCCAATTGCCCTTAGTTCTGTCATGTTTTAATTTAACTTCCCACATAGCCATAGAAGCAAGACAGAACTGGAATTTCTAATGTGAAAATATGGCAAAAGAGCAAAAAGCAAAACGACATTCTTTGAAATCATTAGAGTGCTTTTAAAGTGAAATGATGTAATTAAAACAGAATGATTCTCAAATAGAAAGCTGGATCAAATTTGAATCTTCAGTATAAATTATTTAAAGTTATTCTGGTTTAGCATTTTCAAACTTTATTTAAGCTATGCAGAGCTTTTTTTGTTTGTTTTCTTAAGGAATTTTTCCTTTCTCTTGATACGCCTCTATGCAATGTCTTCATTTTCCCCTGCTCCTTAAGGTCACCAGGTGTCTGGCACATAGGGTGTCTCCTATGTGATGGCTTCTCTATGATGTTCTCACTTGAAACAATGGGAGCAGAATTCCTTGTCTGTGGTAATAACTGCTACAAGATGGGCTCTTTCCCTTTGTTAATTAGGCCTGAACTTCTATATAATTCTGGCTTCATCACACATTTTTCTCTATATAATTTGGATTACTTCTTCTTTTTACATTCCTTATTATATAAATGTACTATTAGCATCATAGTGTTATTGTATATTATTGTCACTCTCAGGTTAAAAAACTGAATAGCATGGTGTCAGAGAAGAAGGCAAGCCTAGCTCCTGTCATCAGAGAACTGAGGCAGTTGCGTCAAAAATGCCAGGTTAGTAGAAGCACTTCTCTCACACTATGTAAATAAAATCAGAATCCCAAATAAGTCTCATTTCTGGATCTCTGTAGTGCTGTACAAGAACATAATCAACTCCAAAGACAAGCTGGAAATAGCGGAATGGGTCAGCCATGATTTGCAGTAGGCAACATGCTAAAGATTTGGATTCATAAAAGCTGACAGTGCAGACACAAAATCAGGCTGAAAATTTTGTCCCTTAGAGCAACTCAAACTACTGCACCAGAGAACATTTAAAAATCCTGGTTCAGAACTATAGCAAAGTGAGTTTTTCAGTTGGTTTCAAAGCTTTTTCTGCATGCTAATGATCTCAACTAATGCTCCCTTTTTGAAACGGATGCAAATCTCTCATCCAAAGGGTTGAATTCATTGATCAAAGTCCTATATTAGTCTGTGGGAGCAACAGATTTATCCATTTGTTTTCAAAGTTTTAGAGAGCAGAAAAATTAGAAGTCATTCAGGTCCACAGCTGCTGTAAGTTGGCTCCTTACTGTAGAAGTAAATAGAGCAATCCAGTTCTGTCAACCGAATTTCCAGAAGAATTCCTTTTAATAGTTCTATTAAAAGAGTCAGCAAATGAAATCCACTGCAGGATTGTTGTGTACAACTAGAAAGCTGACTTTTCGTAGGTAGCAAATACACTAATCCTTTCTTAATCTCTATTTTTATTATTATTTTTCATTTCTTCTTGCAAACACTGCTTACTAACGTAGCACATCAAAGCTATGACTGTGAAGAGGAGATGTGCCCTGCTGTGGTGTGTTCAGCTGAGCTTCCAGTATGCATGTGGAGCCTTGTGGCTTCCCTTGTGGAATAACACCCATGTGCCTGCTGGGTTTATGTAAGTGTCTGCCAGTGTGCCAGCAGCTGAAGGGTGATGTGTGAGACTGAGAGCAGCACCATCTGCCTGAATGTCACATGTCAGTCACTTGCAGAGTTCTTTTATGTCTCCTTTTGCCCTTTATACATAAGGAATTAACTCAAGAATGTGATGAGAAGAAAATGCAATACAACAGTTGTGCAGCAGGGTTAGAGAGCAATCGCTCTGCGCTGGAACAGGTAAGGTGGTGGCTCACTTATGCATGTTCATAAACACTGTGCAACCTGTTATTTCTGTGGTACGATATTTTCCCTGCTTCCCTCTGGACATGGCAAGCACACATGCATCTTGGGTGGAGATGAGTCAGTGGTGATCCAAAGCTACACAAATCATGCCTAAAGCTGCTGTGGACTGGCTACAGTCTCATACATCTCAAGCAACCAATGGATCTGGTGGTATTTGAGTCCATTCAGCAATGTCTAGCTTTGATTAGCAAGGTGCATCTTCCAGAAATCCTGCTGGCCTAAATATGATCTGTTGGGAAAGGTTTTCACCATAAAATACTTGTGCTGTAGCACTTTAAGGAAGGGAGGCACTTAAACCAGTGAAGTCCTTTAATGTGGGGACAGCGTTCATATGTTCATATGAGTCTGGTTTACCTCACTAGATCACCCTCTGTGAACTGAGCCTGGACTTGATTTTTCAAGACCTTGCCCACATACGGACTAGATGTCATAATAAAAAAAGGCATACATTGAAAGTGTGGGTGGAGATGTAGGTAATTCTTTTCCTTCACTAAAGTACCTTTGTATGGCTTAATGCAACAAAATAAAAGAATCCACAGATGAACCCGCTATGAAGCAGACCTTCCATAAGAACTATTTTACAATAGCAATCAAGGCTTTTTTTCTTGGCAGACAAATCTTAGTCATTTTCTAACACACAGTGACAATCACATCCCCTGATTAAGCTGGACATGAGTAGTGTAAGCAAACTCTTGCAGCTGATCAGCAAAATCCCATTTCCCAGCTTTGGAGTTGATAAAGTGTGTGACCTGGGGTACAAGAATTCCCTTTGGATTATTGGGGTGGTTTTGTATAGACCATTTAGAGGTAGGACTAACCCACTGTCTCTTCTCCTCAGTGTAATTATTGATTTCTAATTAGCATACTATTAACATATCTGTAGCTTCTAACATACATTTTGCAGATGAGTACCAGGAAATGCTTATACACAACTGTATTTAGCACTAACGATGTGCTTATAGGAACAAGAGTCTTGGCAGCAGTTGAGGTGTCTGTTGGAAGTCAGCCATATTAATAAACAGCCATTAACAGTCATTTAACATCTCTAACTGTGACCAAAAATGCAAATCTGTTGTCATTCACTTTAAAAGGGACTTTCGGAAAGCTCAACTTACATAAGCATCTGAGAATTTATTCAGTATTATGCCTGTTTCTGTCCAGTCTCTCATAGTTTATAGAGCAACACAGGTCATCTCTTGTGGACTTCAGTTTTGATGTGCTTTGAAATCTTATTCTTGTACCACAGGAAGTAAAAGGACTTCTTGAGGAGTATGTTCAGGAAGAAAGCAACTACCATTATGTTAACTGCATGAAAAGGGTAAGATTACAAGAGGGTCTAAATTGTTCATTGTAAAATGAAATAACAATTATAATATAGATATATATTTAATTACCTCTTTCTTTTTAGAATTTAGAAATACAGCTGCAGCGTGCTAAAGAAGAAATGAAGGCATATGTCTCCACAGACCCACAGGAGAGGCGAAAGGCCATGCGGTAAGTGCATTAATGCCTTTCCTTTGTGTTAACTTGAAGGGTATTCATAAACTAAGGTTGAAGTTTGGAATTTTCTCACTGGCATTTGAACTGGAGGAGTTCACCTGATAAATTTAGAAACACTATAATAATCTAAAAATAAGCATCTTGAATTCCAGTATATACTGCTGTAAACCTAAGAGTTCTCCCAGACATACCAAAAGATTTTCCCTTCCTGCTGGAGATTATAGGCCCTAGATAGTGGTTTCAACTTGCAGCCTCTGTTGGCACAAGCTCAGAGAAACCATGCAGGAAGCATGGCTCTACCACACCTAATGCCTCTGCCAATTCCCCCCCCCCCGCCCCAAGACTCCAGCATACAGTAGGTCTACCACCTCTTGGAGAGCCACCATATGCCACCTCAGGTTCTGGCCGTTTCTTGCAAATCTTCTCCTTGTCTTTCCAGTATGAGAGCTGTCACCAGCACTGGTACAGAGTGGAGGACTGTGTATATACATCATAAATGGATTTTGGGTTGCTTGTATTTGTAGTTCTGACTGGAAGTAGAAGGAATGCTGTTCTGCATTGTCACACTCACCTTCATCTTTGCATTCAGTTTAATTTACTCCATTGAAGACACTTGCTTCATCCCATGAGTCTTTTCAGGACCCTTTTTTTTTTTGCCTGGTAGGGAGAGAAGCACAAAAGGTTCTGAACTGAATAGCTTTTTTTTTTTCCCATGTCATTTTTTATTTTAAATGATGCAGTCCTGTCAAAGATTGAAATGGTTCTGGATTAATTATCTGTGCTAAGAAGTCTAAATGTTACCATGTCATATAGATGGTTTTTTACTCTATACTAAATGCTAAACATGTTTGTTCAGTGCAGAGGGGACATCAGCTCTGCCTTGTACCCCTCCATCTCACACTCTGCATCAACCAGCGTTCCTACAGTTTGCTTTATCATTTAGGCTTGAAACAGCCCCAGCAACATAATTCCTTGGTGAAGGCCTCTTCTTAGATTTCTGCATATGTATTTCAGTGATGGGACAGATTGTTGCTTGGGATCTGTGTCATCTGTCATGGCTGTGGCTCCTGCACAGTCTTCTGCACAATGTGCCAAAATGCTGCACTAAATTGTCCCATTCACAAAACAAGATAAAAACATGACTGAATGCAAAGCAAAGAGAGAACTGCTCCATTAGGTAATTGAGAGTCCTTCTGCATTCATTGCATTGGAAAGCTTCAGCCTTGCCAGTGTGCTCACATCACAACAGGAAGAGAGAACCAGCAGTTGTCTGTCACTCCTCAAAAGAGATGGAAGAATAAATTAGTGTGTGGAACTGAATGAGAAATTCCAGGGATTCCCTCAGGAAGACATGAGGTCTTCCTCCATCAGATCCTTCATTAACTATAAGTTGTCCTTGTGTACCTTGCACTGGCTCCAGTGGAGCTGTATCTCATCATAGAATCTCAGACTGGTTTGGGTTGGAAGGGTCCTTAAAGCTCATCCAGTTCCAACCCCTGCTATGGGCAGGGACACCTTCCACTAGAGCAGCTTGCTCCAAGCCCCATCCAACCTGGCCTTGAACACTTCCAAGGATGGGGCAGCCACCACTTCTGTTGTAGTATCCACAATCTCCTGCTGCTGTAGAACATAGGGCAAATACCTCGAAGGATTAGTTTAATATCAATCACAGAGACCTTCCACAAGGATCCTAGGTGTGAAAATGTTTAAATATGACAGTAAACAACACAGGAAAAATAACAGTAAGAAAAGAAACAGAAATGCTGATGTTAGGGTGGGAGGAGATAGAATGTGAATGGAGCCTAAGAAGCCTCTTCTTCTATCTCACAAAGTAATGGAAGACTGTAGGAAATAAAGATTTATCTCATGAAAGACAATGAAACAGCAAAAATAAGCAGAACTATGAAAAGAGAAGTGATTGTGAGAAAAATCTTAGTGATGATGTGAATATCCATCAGGATGAGCAGCCCAGCTCAGTCAAACGGCTGAAAGGAAATGCAGGTCCAGCCTTTTATGGCCTTGCGGGGAAAGGGAGGGTCTGCACTTGAGCACAGATACTAAGTGAGAAATGCTCTGACTGGTGCTCCTGGAGTGACCATCCCCAGTGTGAGCTCTCACCCAGAAAAGCCATGGAAGCCAAATGCTGGAACTGAGCGTGAGTCCGGTTCTGTCATCCCAGGTATGGCAAGGAGAATGTGAGTGGAGCATTATCACTGTCCCTGTCTCACTGGGGAAGTCATCCTCACACAGTGACTATGCACATTTCTGACCTTCTGTAAGAGGTCACAGACCTGTCACATTTAAACAACTCACAATGACGTTCAATGCAGCAAATTGCAGCATCTCAAATGAGATGATAAGACTTTTTTCTAGACATCCTTTTAGAATGTGAGTGTATTTTCAGCAGACACTGGAATGTAAACGGAGTAAAAATGAACCAGAAATAGAACAGCACTTTTCTAACAATGTATTGAACAAAAAATGCTTTAATTCAGACCCCCTTTGTTGAATATAAACTCGCTGTCTTGTGGAGTCACTTCTTAGGAATGTGAAAAGTTAATTTTGCCCTCTAAAAATAGAAAGTTGTGGCTTTGTTGATGAAGTTATTAAGTTCCATTCTTTCCAGTCATCATTATAAGTAGTAAAGAAAAACTTAGTAGGAAAGATATCCAATCTTCTGATGATTACTGTGAAAACTCTGATTAAAAATAACATAACAACTACGTTCTTGAGGCCAAACGCGTGTGAACCTCTGCTGTGTGCCAGTGGAGTTAAGGTGCAGTGTGGCTTTCCATCTCTGCCTTGGTGAGAGCTGGAAGGGATCAGCTGAGCAGCCTAAGGACACTCTGATTTGTTCTGGTTAGATCTGTCTGAGAAGGAGAGATCATAAAGTGATCCAGCTTCACTCCTTGTAACATCTATTCTTCAGGGAGCATGGCAGGCAAGGCCAGGGGCTCCAGTCAGGAACCTGGAGTACTGAATAGAATGGAAGGAACAGAAGAAACACAATGCCTTGGTTCTACTTGGCTGTTCACCACGCTCTAGCAACCTTCCCACTCTGGTGTCATGAAGACTGAGCTTGCTTTCTGGAAATTAGGATTAGGCAAAGGTTGTCTTCCCTGAGCAATGTGGAAAGCTCTTCAGATGAGCTGGGTTAGTTTTAATTCTGCTAGCAAGCTCTGAGCCATTCAGTGTACCTGTTACCCACCAAATAGAACTCCTGATCTGTTTCTTTTTTCAGGTGAATCAGTGAATTTTTTTGTCACATTTTAAAATAAGTATGTAGCAATGTATCTGAATCCTGCTGCTATGGTTTACATACTATGCTGTCAGGTTTCATGTGTCAAGTTTGCCTATGTCAAAGTGATCCAGCCACTTGTTACAGACAAAGGTGTTCAGCCAAGATATGTAATAATGAATGTCAACAGTTATGTTTCTAAGCCTATATTTAGGCACCTAAATATGATGGCTGCTCTTTGAAAGTGAGGAATGTGCAGCGGATCCATCACACCCCACACCTGGGGTGAAATGTTATTCCCTTCATTTCTGTATTTTCCCACTCATTCCGATGCCACATTCACAGCAATTAAAGACTGTGGACTTGTAAACTGACACATGTACAAGTGAGGCCACTGGCTAACCTCTGAATATCACTGGGATAAATGCACTATCAAAAAGGGATCAAGTACACCTTATCTGAATGATCTTGCTGTTGTCTTCAAGCTGGAAGGATAAAATTATATATCTATATCATATATCAGCAATCATAGAATCATAGTTTGGACCTGCTATAAGGTCTCCCCAGATCATCCCTGCTTCAAAAATGTAAGAGGTCTTCTCCAGTATCACTTACCCCAAATGCACAAGTGGGAGAATCAGAGATCTGGTCCTGATGCCAGGGGATTGATATGTTGTCCAAAGACAAAAGCATTTTGTCATGCCTCCTCTCTCATTTATGAACCTCCCAATACTTCCATCATTTTCCACGCCTGCATCATTATTCTGTCCTATTACACAGAACCAAAGAAAATCATAATCAAATTATCTTTCTTTTAGGGAACAGTATACACGAATGATCCTGGAACAAGAAAACCTTGGGAAGGTAAGAATGAGGTTTTTACCTTGTAACAACATTGTGCAGTGCATATTTTTGTGGGGCTTATTCCCAAAGGCTGTGGTCAGTCTTTTATAAAAAGCATGTTGCAGCCCACAAAGAAATTCCATTACTGCTGGCATTGGTAACTAATACCCTGAAAAGAGATCATGCTCAGGGCTTGATTTCCTGCAGAGCGTAGCATGAGCCACTTGCAAAAGATAGTCAAACAGCTTAATGTGACAGCGCATTCCCTGAAAACCATTTGGATAAGAAACTGAAACATGGGTATAACGAACTGTGCCAGCTCAGATTTTATGTTGTATATAAAGCAACCTGTTGAAGACAATAAATTTCAAGCCTGTCAGCCTGATCACTGTTACTGAAGGCCAAGGGATCATGAACGCAGCAGTGTTAAACAAAAGCAGTTGTCCCTTTTTAATCCTGCTTGAAGCTCGGATGAACACAGATGAGGTTAGGCTTTCCAGCTCACACCAGACAGCTTTCTTTTATTAGTTTCCTTTTTCTGAGTCAGTCTGTGAGCAATTTGTACAGGTTTGGGCTGCCACTGTTAATAATCAATAGTGGGTTTACTTGTAAAGCATTGATGTTGTTTGTATAATGTCATGATATTGGAGAAGAGAAGGTTCAGGAGACATTATGCAGAAGCTCTTCCCTGTGAGGGTGCTGCGGTGCTGGCACAGGGTGCAGGGTGCCCAGAGAAGCTGTGGCTGCCCCATCCCTGACAGTGCTCAAGGCCAGGGTTGGACACGGGGCTTGGAGCAACCTGGTCCAGTGGAAGGGGTCCCTGCCCATGGCAGGGGGTTGGAACTGGATGAACTTTAAGGTCCCTTGCAACACAAACCATTCCATCATTTTATGATATGAATCCATTGCAGGCTGCAGCTGGATAGCACAAGAGCTCTGTATGGAAATGGTCTCAGATTTTAGCATAACTTCTCAGATAGAGAAGACAATTAGTTTAAAACCATTGAAATACTTGTCAATGCACACAAAGATCCAAGTCCCGGGTGTTGATGCATTTATTACTTGCAGAGAGTGTCAGCAACACGAACAAAATGATATTTCAGTAGCATATAGAAATGTTTTGTCACTCCAAGGTGCCTTTGTGAGCAGCTCCTGTGGCACAAAACCAGCCCAGAAACTGATAGTTTTGTATCTTTAATAGAAATTACGAGAGAAGCAGAAAGTTGTCCGGGAAAATCACGGTCCAAATATGAAGCAAATGAAGATGTGGCAGGATTTTGAGCAGTTAATGCAATGTAAGAGGGAATGTTTTCTGAAACAACAAAACCAAACAGCCATTGGTCAAGTCATCCAGGAAGGAGGTAAAGACAGGCTTGTATTATGAACTCCTGATACCAACATAAAGTGAGAGGACATCGCATTGGCTTCTTAAAGGTAAACAAACTCTCAGTAAATGCTGTTGCTTTCATCATTTCTACAATTTGCTGTGTGTTGTTTGGTTCTGGTGGATAAACAACTAGAGCTGCTCAGCACTCAAGGAAGCTTTTCCTTCACTGTTTAAGAGAGAATATAATGTGGTCAGGAAGATCTGCTGTGAGAGCTGCTCCGGGATGAACCTCATTGTAAATCTTTGGTTTACAAGGCTGGGAATGGCATGGGTCTGCAGAGAGATCAAAGGAAAAGAAATCCTTCTCCAGGGTCACAGACAACTTCCCTAATTGCTCCGCTCCTTATTCTGTATCACTAAGGTTACATTTTTGCAAGACCTGGGACCTGATATTGTGTAACTGTGGACCTCCTGGCTTGGCCTTCTCCTTGCCTATTGTCTTTATTCACCTAGTGTGACTGGTGAGAATGGAGCCCTGTTGGCTCTGAGCTGGCCAGACCTCACTGGCACACTCCTCATCATACTTTGCTTGCACGGCTGAGTTCAAGTGATTGTGGTTCCAGGAGACAGTTCATTGCTACAGCGTCAGGAGCAGGGCCTGAGAACAATTACTTGGAGTCTGAGCTTTTTTCCATTCTCTTTGGTGGTTGTTTTTGACAAATGTACTTCTCTTGCACATTCACCTTCTGCTTTTTCTGAGTTGCCCTTGTGAAAATGTGAATGGTGGTTGACTAAAAGCTTTCCCCACTGAGGCCATTCTGAGCTCTTTTGTCAGTGCAGAGTGGTTCCAAAGTGCTTACACCACTTCAAGAGGATTATTGGTGGATGTAAACTCAGCATACAGGTTCCTCTGTGTGTGTCAGGGGGTGCAGAGCTGGTACACAGAGAGGGTTGTGCCCCCCTTGGCTTTCACCTATGAGCCACATGCAACTGTCACTGCCCTTCATATTGCCTCATGAGACCCAGAGCTGACCCAGGATAAGAGGAATGTGGGTGCGGCTTGAAACTGTTCCTCACGCTTCAGCATTTTGGGTGAGAGCCTCTCAGTCACAACCAGAGATCGGAAGCAGAGAGATAAGTCTGCAGGCCCAGAACTGCGGCTGTTCTTCCTTAGCCTCTTGGCTTATTGAATTTCCTGATAGGTTTGGGTTTGGTTTGTTTGGTGGTTGGGGTTGTTCTTAGTTTTTCCTGCCTAAAGCAGAATGTCTTTTCAGGACCTAAAAAATAATTCTGCTTTCTTTGATACCCAACTATGAGGTCTGCTGTTTTCTACATTAAGAAGAGAGGATGGTGGTTATATAGGTCCTGGTTTGGCTTTGCATTCAATGTATTTGGTAATAGAACTAAAATAAAACCTGATGACTACATTTTGACTACATGGTATTCTTTTTTTCTACATTTCCCAGGTGAAAGAAGGTAAATTGTCAGTGACAAGAGCCTTGCAGGGCCACAGGAAAAGGGTTTGAATGGGTCATTTAATGAAATTTAATCTGGCTGCCACCAAAGGGTTCAGAACTGCAGGGTATGTGTAAGGAATGGGTCTCAGATCTACAGATTTCCAGGACATCCTCATGTAAGCCCTCCCATGCTGTCGAATAGCTGGAGATAGTCTTTCTCAACAGCTGCACTGAGCTTTCCCAGGACAAGGAGAAGCTGCAGCTTTCCCCTAATCACACTTTTAGTGAGTGTGGAAGGAAGGCTGTTGTGTAGGACATGGACACAGGTGAAGTTGGCCAGGGTGAGGGTTGTGCTGAATGCTTGACAGCAATAGTAAAATGACACAGACAAATAGAGATGAGACATGCTGAAAACATGGGATAATCACCAAAAATGGGCAGTCAGGTTACTCAGGAATTAGCCTCTGGTTCAGAGTCACTGGACAGGGCAGAGAGAAAGAGGATTTTTATATACTCCAAATCAAAACTTTAAACAAACCCCTACAAACCCTATCTGACTAAGCCATTAATGCAAAGATGTATTACATGGATAAGCCTGCTGCCCAGGAGGAAGCAATGCTTTTGATGTTCATAGCAATGATGTAGAGTAAGATTGAGCACAATCATTTTCTGGTTTTCTGTTCTCAGTTCCCCTAAAAATAGTTCATCTTTCTTCCTTGTAAAAACAGTTTATTGCTGGTTACTCAAAGATGACGTGATTGTTGTTCTGATCTGATTAAGGTTCTGTCATTTGTACTGCGGCAAGAAAGGGCACACAGATTATACACTACAGCAGCAGCAGGAGCAGCAAAATGACTTTCTGAGATGAAGCAGAAAATCGTAATAACTGTTAGGAAAAGAAAACTGGAAAAACTCAAATGCTATTTTTAGCTTTTTATACAAGTGGGCATTTAATAAATGTAACTTTAATGGATTCTGTTCACTGGCTTTTCAGCCTTGCTCATGACTTGAGGGGAGAGTTCAAAAATCACAGCTTTATCTTTGCTAACTTGCAACTAAAAGCTTACTTCTAGTTTTTCTTTTTACTTTGTTGTTATTAATAACCTAACTGATTAACTAATAAGATAAATGCACTATATGGGAAAATATCAGCCTTTTCCTTGTCCAAATAAGTGAGAAATGTGCATAGCTAAATTCAGGGCTCCAGCACTTACTGAATGTCTTCCTGTTGGAACACTGGTCTGGGCAGTCCCTCATGAGCAGCTTTGTTTCAAAAGCCTTCTCCTTGTCTTCACCCAGAACTGGATGAGAAGTATCCCAGCTCTAAAACAACAGTATTCTGCAGCTTTGGGTTATTTAGTCACAGTGGCTTCAGCTGTCTTGAGAGCTACAGGCATGTTCCACATGGACCTGAGAGATTAGTTAGAGCCATCAGAAACAGGCATGAGAAAACAGTACATCTCTGTGGTGCATGACCAGCCATTTTACCATCTGGAGATCAGATTATTGTGTTTAGATGAGTGATACCATTGTACTTCCACTTGAATGATAATAAATAAAATAGGTATTAACTTACCCATATCTGGGATTGCTTATTTGTATATCTTTACTCACATGGGTATTACAACTAATAAAGTCTTCTGCACATAGTTGCCCACAATCATAACAGTTAAGCCCTGCTATTGTATTTGTGTTTAAACATCCTGATTTCCAGAGCTTGCTTAATAACTTTCCTGCAGTGTGATGCCGCTCGCTGTTTTAAACCACAACACAGCAGAAGTATTCAGCTTCAGTTGAGTGCCTAGAAGACGTCTTTGCAATGAGGATGTTTAGATTACTAAGCACGGATAGTGTAGTTCCCTGTAAGCAATATGAAATGTATTCTGCAAGTGACTTGCTGCTTCTCCTTAGATCAGTGCTTTGTGTCTGGCCCAGATGAACAGTGACTGAACACTCACTGCTAATGTCCTGGTGGCTGTCCTCAGCAGGTGATCCATGCAGTTTCTAAATCACAACGCTTCCAGTGTTTGGTGAGCCCAGAGCCAGCTTCCAAGTGAAGGCAGATAGATGTATGACTGACAGGCCAGGGGGGCTGAAGTGCTGTCACCTGAAAGGTGTCCCCTTGGGAGCAAGGTCATGACACATTGACACAGCAAGTGTGGGAAGCTGTTTCCCCGATGTCTTGTCTGGCTGCAGATCTGGTTTCTCCCATTGGCTCTGTATTTGCTCAGACTTAAGTGAAAAAACTCGAAGGAATCTGAACATGTGCCCTGTCTGTGTTATCATCTGTAGCAGCAGGTTTCGGGCTGAAGGAACGCTGTTAACTTGCCAGCTGCCTTTCTCTATTGCAGTTCAGAATGGAAACAGGATTGACATTTTCATGGACATACCAGTGTTCCAGGGAAGAAATCATTTTATCACAAGGTACCACTTGTCTAACACCCATCTGGGTAGTTGTTTCTTAACAATCAGATTTTGACCTATTTCCAGCTTGTTTAAAAAGTTCTCCAATTTGTCAGTGTCTCTGTTTCTGTGGCATTTAGTTCTGTGGCATCAGCTTCCAAGCTCCCAAGGCAATGTCTTTTCTTCCAAGGTCATTGGGTAGAAAAGGGTATTGGTCACAGCTGCATGACACTGATTTCCATGATTCCAGTTTAGAGACATAAAACCACTGCGAGCCACTGCGCCGTGGTGATGTCAGGCTCTGGTGGTTGAGGGGGGAGCAGACATATTCCAAACAACCAGCAGGAACTGTGAGACAAATCATGTCCTGACTGTCACAAAAACCTCTCTGACTTTAGTGGGAGTTTTGCCAAAATAAGGTCTGCTGGATTTAGCTCTGTATTCTTCCTCCTGACAGAACAAGCAGGAATTAAAGGGCCAGCATCAGATTTATAAGACACCCAGGATAAAAAAGAACTGTAATTACCCAAAGAATAACTTTCCTCCAACACAAATCAATGTTTCATTAGATGTGTTCTAACTTACAACAAAAATCAAATGGTTGTGGAAGTTTTCCCCAGCACAAACAATCCAAGCACTCAAGTTCTTAGCAATATGGTTTGATTTTTATTAGGCATCTACGAGAGGCTGTCTTGCACTGAAGTATTTATACTGTTTAACACTGAAATACAACTTTATGCATTACCTTGTGTTTACATGTATATTAAAAAAATATGTATATTTTTACCTTTTTTCTGTGTTTCTATTCCTCATAGTTTTTAAAAAAAGTATGTTTTGGCAAATTAGGAGAGACAGAACCAGCATTTGCCGAATGCCAGGAACTGGAGTTCTTTTCCTGCAAATGGAGCTACTCAGGCCAGTGTCTGTTACACTGCTTCAGTCTGTCATTGCAGAATAACGTGTCATGTTTAAGCTTCTACATTTCATTGTGACTGCTCAAGTTTTCAAACCACTCATTTATACAATAAGCACTTCATTAGGTCTGTTCTTGAAATAGGATAAAGCAAATCCTGCACATTTTGTTAATACCAGAAAAAATGCTGTTGATGAGGAGTATGGAAAATGGGATTTTAGTTTTCAAAGATAAAATCCTTTCTCTCTCCCTACTTCTATTCTCTGGAATGGAATAGCAAATATGCCTGCCCCTTAGGGAGTAACAAGAACAATACCAGAAAGGCATACATCACATGCAAATAATAACCACATAGGGAAATAAGGAAGGAATTAATCTCACCATTTTCATGTATATTTTACAACTGGTTCATACTGAAAACAAACAAAAGCCCCAAAATCTCAGAATTTTCTGCAATTAAAATTTGTGGGGGTTCAGTGCCTTTTTGTCACTGGATTCCTGTTTATTAGAAATAGCAGTTGTAACTCTAAGGTTATACAATATGAATAATTGAGCAGTTTAATTGGTTTGCACTATTGCAGCATTTTCTGGTGAGTAAACCTGTGTTTAGGCATTTCCTGGCAGTTACCAGACAGAAATTGTAGAGCCATTAGTCAAGAATTCCCAAAAGTGAGAAGCGCTGATTAATTTGGGAGTCTAAAAATTGAGGCTTTAAAAATCACATGAAAACTATGCCTTTTGCTTATCAACTGCTACATAAAGGATGCAGTGCTCCAAACCAGCAGGCTGCGGACTGCAGCATTCCAAGACTTTGAGGGTTTTAAAGTATTTATAAACCATTGTACCCATCTCCCTTATTTCCTGCTTTAAAGCTTGCTGTGTTTTTGTAGCATATTAAAAAGAAAACAGAACTGTATGACAAAGTCACCCACAGACAACCTGTTCCACTAATATTCTACATTCATGTTGCCTCTTTCTGTCCTAAAGGATTTCTCTATTTCATTTTCATTTTCCATGGGCTGCTCAGGTCTGCACAGGTGAGCCAGAAACAGTGAGAGATCAAGTTAATGTACAGCAGACAGTAATGAGAACTGGGCATTTATTATTTCCTGGGCAATGACAGCATCACCTCCAAATGAAGTCTCCTTAGGAATGTATCTCCCACAGCTAATAACTAGAAAGCAATCTGAATTCTTGTAACAAAGAGGTGGAGCATGGCATACTTTATAGTGGGTTCTTGCCATTGTGCTTCCTATTCCTTTTGTGGTTTTATTTACTACAACCATTTGTATGTGAAATGCATCACTTTAAAATCTGTATACACTGAGGGTTCTTTTCTGCTTGGTTTAATTGAACAAAGTGAAGGTTGATTGTGAAATACATCGGGAGGGAAAGGCAGAACTCCTATACTGGAAAAAGCACTATAAATATTTTCCTGGGATCATTAACACAACCTTTAACACTTCACCCCATGTAGCGGAAAAAATTATAGAGCCCTTGTATGAAATGGCTAAGAAGTGATTCCAGTTCCATCCCAAATTAATGTGGCTTTTTCTATAAGTGCAAAGAAAACATCCCTTAGTCCTTAATTCTGTTATCAAAGTTATTTCCAAGCTCTGAAGTGATTCACTTGCAGTGAGCTGGCAGTGTCAAACAAAGGTTCGACTTTTATTCTGACACTTCTTGAAGAATTTGATTGAAACTATATATGTCCAGATAACACCCAACAAAGTGCCCCTCTTACGTTTGTTTCAAGATATTTTTGGAAACAACAGAGGCGACCTTGGATGGAGCTGCTTTTCCAATTTAGGACTTCATTTGGTCTAAGAGAGTAAAATTATACTCTTTAATCCTTTTGTGTGCCTGCAAACAAGACAGCTTTAGTTTATGCCATTGCTGAATTGTTTTTCTGTGCCTTCTTAGCAGTGTTGAGCTGTTTAGATTGTTGAGAAGAATTATTTTAGGTAATCAAGAGTTCCTTTCAAATGTACATATAAATAGTCCTCTGATATATCACATGCCCCTTAAATATATTGTGTAATCTAAACCAGCAGTGGTCCTTTATGTAATACCTTTGCTTCTTTAGAACTAGTGTTCATAAATGTTAGCCTTTGCTTATAGACACAATGAATCTGATTTCAAGATTGTCCAGAGCTCACACAGACTTGATGTAAAGTCTAAATGAGGACAGTGATAATGCTGGTGCCTGCACTGTGATGGGACTGCCACCTGTCCAGATCACAGCAGAAACAGTGTTTGTCAAGCTTCAGGTTTAAAAGCCATGGTGAGGAGCCAGGTTCTGTGAACATCTGCAGTGCGGTGACTGTTTTTTTCTCACTTGCTTTGCCAGCTGTGCCATTGTATCTGTACCACTTTATTATATCCAATCACTTAAGATGTTTTTTAAGTAGTTTGCACTTAATTTTCTACATAATCGATATCTTTTAATTCATTTGTATTGCTCTCTGTTATAGGCATACTGCGCTCCCTAACAAAATGGAATTAGTTTGTTACAATAACGCAGTTTCACTGTAGTGAATAGAGAATTGTCAAAGTACAGTATTCTCATCCTTTACTGTCTTCAATGATAATGTTGTCCAGTGTTACCTAATAATCAAACACAAAGTATAATATCAAACTAAACCTAGAAATGCCAGTGGAATCTATTTGACAAAAGTGATATAGGCAAATGTGGCTGTAAATGTATATTGCTTATATTATTCGATCACACTTAGTGTCAATGCATATTTTTGTAGCTCTATTACACACTTACTATGATCGATGAATCAAGTTCTAATTCTAGAATATCCAGTTCCCTGATTTTATGACATTATCACGTAAAGCATTTGTGGACAACTTAAGAGAAGCTGATCCTGTGAACCCGTATGTATGTGAGCATGGATATATCAGCATATGCATAAACCAAGTTAAAATAAACTATTTGGTACAGCAACATTCATCACAGAACCTCAAACTAATTTACAAACAACTCTTAGTAAAGCCTCTTGACTGTATAGCCAGAAAAACAAGTGGCTGCTATTTATGGTTGTTTCTAGATGAACAAACCATAGTATCGAAAGAAACAGAAGCAAAACTAAGGATCTGATCCTTGTCCCTGGGCATGCCCAGGATTCCCAACCTGATCTCCCTGAAAACCACCTGGGTCTTGTCCCGAGCACAAGTTCAGACCCCCAAAGCCTCATCCTGCCTGAGGTTTGGTTTATTTGAGCACAGAGGAGTCATAACAGCAAATGTGACAGAATTTCCCAGTGCAGCAGTCGGTGTCCTTGCTGAGTATCCTCATCTGACCTCTGACACTCCGTAAGAGTAATTCAGCAGTAAAATGCCTGTACATTTGCAATGTGATAATTCACTAGAAGGTGTAAGAGAAAGGTCATAACAGATACAGATAAATGTGATACAGAGAAACTTAAAGGCGTTTCCTGAAGGAGCTTTTAATTAAATCGTAACAAGGACTTTCAACCATATAAAGCAGCACAGGTACCTCCATTGAGCTAATGGAGTCAGCGAAAGTAAATGTGAGGTTTCCTCTTATCCTGAGATCTTTTTATAACCCCAGAGAGATAAATCTCAAGAGAAGCAGCACTAAATAGAACCACTGTGTGTGTGCTTGTGCATGCATGCATGCAAACAAAGATTAGCTCTCTGTTCTAAACCAGCACACAGCACTTTGGGGCGATGTTTTACTTGTGTGCCCATTCTGCGTACATTGTCAGTCTCTGTGCTATAGCTGAAGCACATTAACCATCTGAGCTAGCACAGAAATAAGAGGAAATTCTATCTTTTCTTAAACTTCTAGAGGAAATGAAGAGATTGTGAATGTAAGTCAATGTTGTCTTTAAACAGAGAAGAGGCATGAATGTGAAAGTACTACAAGAGGTAAAGGGGCTGGCTTAGAGTATGGTAAGGGACAAGGGATTCTGTGCTTCTGGTTTATTATCCCAGGCAGCCCTGGCCAAAGATGCTGCTTCTGCTTGTCTGGTGTACACCTCAGTGTGCTGGCGTGAAACTGGTTGGAATTAGACCTCAAAAAGAGAAGCAGCAGATTTATCACTGGAGCATTCAATTTTGCTTTTATATATGAGAACAAATCCAGGGTAATCTCAGTTAATGAATAACTGGTCAATGGTGGTAGCTCCTGTTTAGATGGATAAACTTGGCCTTAAAAAAACCCTAACTATTGATACAAACATGTACCAGAGGAAGAAAAGGAAGTGCTCAGAATGCTTCTTGGAAAAACCCCTGAAAAATCACATTTAAAAAACCCCACAACTTTTAATGCAAAGTTAAAATTTTCAAAAGAAAACTTCTACTTTTGGGGAAAAAAAAAAAACACCCCACCCTACCCCCCCAAAAAAAAAGGTTCTTTAATTAATGCAAAAAAATGAACCCAACTCAAAGAGCTTTGATGGAAATGTTCTCCTTACTAAGAAGACATACAGGCTGTTACTATGTAGTTCCATAAAGATCCAGTAAACTCTAGCAAGCTCAGCAACACTACAATATGCTATTCTGCATGGAAAGGCATGGACACTGGAGGTTCATAATGGAATTTTTCTTTGCTACAGCATCTGCATCAGAGCCACTCTTACCTGCAATGAATAGTGCTGCTGTGATTTATCTTTGTCTGAAACAATCCATATGGGTACATCCAGTTTTTATAAAAGGGCATTCAACAAATAGAGTAGTTTGCAGTGTTACTGCTTCCCTGATGCACACATATTGAATACCTCAACACAGCATTAGCTAATTAACTTGGGGGTAATTACTGGCCAGAGATAAAGCACACAGTAAGTAAGAATGGATTAAGCCTGCCCTCTTACTGCACTTGCTATGGTTGCTGCCTGATTTTGGAGAAGCCAAAGCTTCCCCAAAACCAAAATCCCTCCAGTAAAATTGTAGTGAGAACTCCAATTTAATTGAAATCATTACTTGGCATATACCAACCCACTCTGCACAATTCATCTTTAAAGGCATAGACAGTAAACCAGCATTCTCAAAAGGCTGCTCTAAACACAAACTGCACATAGATGCATTCCACACTCACACCTCCTGCCACTAGAGCAGAGTCAGCGGCGATCCCTGCCAATCTGCCCAAAGCAGAGCCATCACAAAACATC
Source organism: Agapornis roseicollis (assembly GCA_002631895.1). NCBI lineage: Eukaryota > Metazoa > Chordata > Aves > Psittaciformes > Psittacidae > Agapornis > Agapornis roseicollis. The sequence goes on along the minus strand of NDXB01003271.1, from coordinate 254,458 downwards.
TTCTATGGGAAGGATTTTCTTTTCCCATAGGAATGCTGTTTCATAGCCACTACTGCACTAATGGTAACTAAAAATCAGTCCCCACAGCCAGGTTCCTCCAGTTGTAACCACTTTCATCAGGAAACTGCTTGTACGACTGACCACAGGTTATGGGGTTTGCAGGATTGACTCATCTGAAACCCTTTCTCCAGGCTTGTTTGCAGCCACACACTGCGGCCACACAAGTTCACTAGTGCAGTATCTGTAAGAAGCTGTCTGCAGGCTCATTTTTTAGACATAAATTATTATTGTAAGTGCTGTCAACAAGCTAGAAGGGTCTGTACTAAGATGAGTGGGCTGGTTAAAGTAAAGGAACGAAGCTAGGTCACGATCAGAACACACTCCCACCTACAGTGCCTGTGGAGCAACCCAGCTGTAAAGAAAACCCAGGCTGCTGGAGAGAAAAGCTATGGAAGACAGCAGCTTTGCCTCCAGAAGAATCCTATCTCAGATGACTTATGAAATTCTCTGTGCATTCATTGATGGATTACATCAGCATGCAGAAATACACGTTATTAAATAGTTAAGGAAAAACAGTTTCTAGCCTGAGAGAAGTGGGACTGTCCTGCTCCTGTAGTACCACAATCTAAAACAGATTACAGTGATTGTGAAAATGGTGTTTTCAGCTGTTCTGGCACAACTCTCTGTGGGGCTGCACATTCAGGCTTACACCAGTCACTTGGTGAAAGATGATTATTAACTCAGTTACTCCGTTTATAGCCACAAATGATTGTAAAAGCACAACCAAAGGGGTAGAGAGCAGCAGGCAAGGAGCAAGGGACACAGAGAACAAGGGGCAGGAGCTTCCTACACTGCCCTCCCTGCCAAGGAGAACATTTTGCAGCCCTGCACCTATGTCTGCAGTTCCTGCTGTCTCTGATATGCTTTAGTGACTGCCTCAAGACATCTGAACACAGAGCAGAAAAGTTACAACTGCTTTATTAAAAAGCTCATACGCAAAGGCGAAATCTCCCCTTCATCAAAACCTTCCCCCCAATGGGATGGTGAGTGATCACAAAGTAACACAGAACAAGACAGAAGCACATTTTATCTTCTAAGGAATACTCACCAAGTGATCAGCATGGGAAGGCAGGAAATTAATCCTTGCAAGTTGTGATGAGCTCTGGCAGAGGTGTCTTGCTCCTTTCCTTTGTGTGCATCTCAACAAATGAAACACAAAGATGCAGAATGATCACCTGGGCTTTTGAATTTCCAGGGAATGCTTTTCCCTCCATCAGCTCCCTGTCCTCTCCTCACAGAATGTATGCATGTGTTAAACTAGAACATAAAGTTCTGGAGGTGTCTGGCTACATGATGGTATAAATCAGCCTAAGTCACTTTCCTGATGTAATGTCTTGGACAGAGCCCTTCTGATTTCCTGAACAGGATTTTGGAAGGAGAAAGTAGACTGCCCTGATGACTGTATCCCATCATTTCCATTGCGTTGCTCATTGTAAGGTAGGACTTCATGGCTTTTATGGAGTGCTACATTAATACCCAGGCTGATAGTTCATATGAGGTAAAATACAACAATAGGGAGATTGTAAAAATGCTCATGCAAGCAATTGTGGAAACCTCCAAAATACTGGAATCCATTCTGGGTTATTATGTAATTCAAGAACATGATATCTTTCAATCTCTTAAGCAATGAACATTCAAAATATGTAATAAGCCCTACATCATCATGTGTCTTGTTTATGAGCAGTTTAAGGTGTGAGTGCGTGAGTGGTTATGCACTGTAACAGCCTGGTTCTTTGCCTTTGCAAACTGGAGTTAAATGTTGCAAAGAAAATGGTCATAAACAGTATTTTTATGAGTAAATGCTTTCACCCTGAGCTTTAATAAAAATACACATAACTAATAGGAATGTAATAATAACATACACAACTGCCAGCAATTCATGTGTTATCATTAAGATATGCATTAAAATGTCATCTACAATCAAAATGAGTGCTTATAGGAAATGTTTGACTCTCGTTCTGATTAATAGGATGGCAGTTATTAGGGGAATGATGCACACATGCTGTAACCCCCATAAACTGAATGAACTAACCTCTTTTGAGTCAATCAAGTCCCATCTAGCCAGGAGAAAAGAGTCCGACCCAAATACTCCATAATTAGATCATCAGCTGCTCACACGATTGATCTCCTGAGATCTGGGGTGGCCTGAGCTGCCCTCATGCTCCAGCTGCAAATCAGAGAACAGACTCCATTCTTGAAAGAAAAGAGGAGTTATTCAAAGACACGTGCAATAATGATGTTGGACATCCATCTTCTTGGAAGTACCTTAATTTGTTGCTGTTAATATATACCCAGAAATCAGATTATGACCTTGTCAAGCAGAACAGCAATTATGGTGTTGCTTAGATCATCAGGGGTCTACTTGCTGCCTTTTATTATACCTGGCTGGAAAATGCAGGTGTTGTTCAAACAGATGCAAGTTCTTAGTATCAGGTTCAATCTGCCAAAGTCACCACACAAAAGTTCAGCTGCAAAGACATTCTCTACATAAATCTGGCTTTTGAAAGCCAAAAACCTGGATCAATCCTGAAGTTCTAATAGGATGATTTTCCATATTATTCTCATGTATTGGCTATTTAATGTCTGTTGCCTTTTAAGAACATGATATTCTTGCAATAATTCAGACTGGTACACTCTGTTTCCAAAGCTACTTTTCCAGTGGTCTGTATATAAATGCAGTGGGTTACATATGGCTTTGCAATTTCATAATGGTATCTCTTGGAGTAAAAATAAGTATTTTAAATTTCAGCAGCATATGATGTAATTAAATTGAAAATATAATGGGCAAAATTTAAAATTTTATTTAAATTTTCTTTAGAATATCTGATTCAGAGCCCAGCTCTGATGACTATTAAATCTGTTTGAAAAAGAAAACCTTATTCATCAAGTATAAATACAACTAATTCTGTTCCAAACCTATCTATATTAAATCCTTTCAAGCACTAACATACTGAGGCATGTAGAATCCTTCAGGAAGATCAGGAGGCCCTCATGCTAACTGCAGGGTTTTTTTCCTCATTTCTATGGCATATGTTGTATCAGAAATCACAGTTATATGAAATTTCAGGCTCAAAATTGAAATCTTGTCTCACATATAACTCAGCCAATTTTCCTGCAATGGCAGAATTAAATGTGGGGTTGTTCTCAAATGGTAAGGAAGCTGCAATATGGAACAATGACCTAACTACAAAGACTGCTACTTTGAACATTTATCATCAGCTTGAGGAGTCATTGGTAATTGTCCAGTAAGTCCATTGTGTCTGCCCAAAATTTCTTACTGGTTTTTTAGAGGGATTTGCTTATGTACTGATCCAGAAGAAATAATCAATCCTTTCTTGTAGAATGCAATGAGTATAGTAGGTAGGAAGTGATATTCACTTACAAATATATGTAAGCAGCATCCTAACCTCAGCTGAGACTCTTTTTCCCAGGACAGGTATAAAGGTGTAGTGCTACCTGAGGGCCAGATCAGGCACCACATCCAAAAATGAAGTTCCAGACTGGTCAGACTTGGACTGGAGAAAGAACAATGCTGGTGACTTCAGTGTCTTTGTCTTCTGCTAATAGTTTGTCTTGCAGTAAAAATATCCCTGGAGGAAAAGCTCTCACTGTATGTAACTTTTTTTCCTGTTGAGTCATTTGGTTTGTTTACATATCCTATGTAAGGGTGTAGTTTTACAGAACGCTTCTGCATGCAGGAAGAACTCTCCTTTGAACAGATTCTCTACCTGTGCATGAGGGAAAGAAATAAATCTGGAGCTGGTGACATTTCAAGGGCAAGGACACAACTGTTCAGAGGAGAATTATCTGATTTGGTTTGTGTTTATTTTTACTTATATCTAGCAATCTGCTCTCCAACAGAAGATGCTTATTTGCAGAAGAGAAGACTGTCTCCTTCTTGGACTGATGCCCAATCTGAAGGAAAGGTGCCACTAAGGACAAGAGGTATTTCTTGAGCATGTATTATCTAATGTAATAGGTGTCTAGTGTTTGAAAACAAACAGTGTGTGTCATATATGCTAACTAATTACAGATAAATTCTTCATTTCTTCCCATCACACTTCTTACTCACTAGCTGCCATAGTCTAAATCTGCCTTCCTCTCAGGAGCACATATTCCAAAGTAAAATATTCCATATGTGGAATTTTAGAATTAATGATTCCCAATTAACTTGTGTAGAGAAGCTCTAGAGTACAGCTCTGTAAATGCATTTTACACATGCTTACTGCCAAGGTAGAGGGCTTTACAACTTCACCAGAAATCTTTTCCTTTCAGAACTCTTTGGAGAAACTCTTCCAGTCCCAGTATGCTGTAATGAAGGTCTGAGAAACTCCAGGTTGCAAACTGAAGTAAACCAGATTGCAGCAGAATGGGTTAAGAAGCAGAAAAGATGTTACCTTTTGCTGCAACTGAATCACTAAGATAAATGCAAAAGGAGGAAATCAACTTCCACCTGCATAAGGCTCAACCCTTTCATTTAGGTTCTTTCTGCTGCAGTGATTTTGCCTTGTAAACTCTTTCATGTAAGACATTAAATAATGTTGAGTTACTGGTGTGCCAGCCATGGTATCCAGTAGTTACTGGATATAAACCTGAATGTTAATGTTCCTCAAGTCTTTGCCTCAGTAATATCTTTAAGCATAATAGTATCTGCCTGTTGGCTTGTTTTCTTATAGGGAGGGCGACAGGCCATTTTGTGTTCTCTTATCTTCAATGGCAATGAAACAGGAGGAGCTCCACAATGCGAAGCCAAATCTATTGCTATTAATACATCCCAGCCACAGAGAAGAGATTTGTTTATTTACCAAAGCTAGAGATGCCTCTCTCTGACCCTTCCAAGGCTTGTGTGCTTTAGCTGGGAATAGATTCCTCAGACCTGGGTGCTGTATTTAACAGTATACAGCAAAAACCATACACATACCATCCTCCGCAAATAGTCAGAAGTGTAACTAGGACACAGTCCATATTCAGTCCTTATTGCTTTGCTAGTGCACAGAGATCAGTCAGCTTCCCAAAGCCCACTTGCCTTCCTTCCTACCACTTAGTGACACATTTAGCTGACTATAACCATACATGGGCCCATGTATGAGGGCCCTGTCTGAGGCCTAACATCTCTCTGCAGCCTCAGAAACCTGTCAGGATAGATTTCCTTTGCATAATCAAGAAGTGCTTCAGACTTTGAGGGATATGGTTGAAAGAACAACTGAAAAAGAAACACCAAACAAAAAAGCAGATTGTCTTTTTCTGGAATTGACCCTGGTTTAAAAATCAAACTTTTAACTGTTCTTCACAGTTTGTTGTATTTAGTGACCTGTCTGATGATGATGTCTGCAACAGTTAAAGCTTGCATTAGCACTAAGGATTCAAACTGGTTTAACCTCATAGACTCACAATCTATTAAGCTGATACATTTCTAGCATAGAAAGAGCTTCTGAGTGCCTCAAGGCTGCTTTGGTGCTCCTTGGACAATGCTAAATTTCAGTTCCCCAACTGTCTGGTTGTCAGAAGTAGCTGTCCTGCAACACAGCTGGCAAAAATGAGTGTGGGCTGGCTCCTCACCCATCTAGTTCTCCAGCCTGGCATATTAATTCAAATCCCCACTGATTTTGGTACCTGCTCCATCGTTGTTTGATATTTTAGTCTAAGCAGACTATTAATAAGTCACAGAAGCAGACCTGGCAGCAGGAACTGGAAACCAGGGAAGGAACTGGCCCTACATGTCCTGATTCCAAACCAATAATTGCTAAACAATATGTAAAAGGAAAACAATAGTTATGCCAATTCCTCCTCCTCCAACAGAGTAAAAAGGCAGTACACAGTCCTAGGAAAGCCCAGCTTACCTGAGAGCTGTCAGATAAGCTCTGAGCATGCTTCCTTAACTGAACCTTCCAGTGACTGAGACTACAGCTGACATCTCAGTCTGGCCTGCAGCTGGTTCCCTGCTCCTGATGCAGCTGTGTCATGGATAACTTCCCAGTGCCTGTACCCATACAGTGAGAGAGGATACAGGGCTGGAAACCCAGCATCAAGATGTAAGGTGGCAGCATGACTTCATCCTTTGGCAGAAGTGCCAGATTTGGGCCAGCTTAAGCTGTATTATCTCAAAGTCTTGTTTTAATTCAATTGATTGTTTTCTAGTCTTTAGATAGAGGGTGCTGTGGTTTGACAATGCCAGTCACCCGTAGAATTAGAAACAAAAGCCTAGAGTCCACAATAACTGTCTCTAATCATTGGACAATATTGTCTATAAATACAGTCTTCTAAATATTATTCTCCACCATACAGCAGCTTGGAAGGCCAAAAAACTGTCTTTCATTACTTTAGAAACTACTTCACACTTTGGAAGGAAATGGTTTAGCAGTGATGCATCCCCTCATGCTCTGACCAACTTCACACTTCATTTTTTATCCAAATCAAAGTAACAGGCTTTGGGGACCTTGTCTGTATTCCTTCCTACTCAAGTCTGTTCCCATCTGCCTGATCACCTCAGTGACTTTATAATACTTCTTTTGTGTCACCAGAACTACCACTGCCTCCCAGTCAAACTTCCCACACTGGTCTCTAAAATTGCACTCCCTGCTTTTGCATGTTCAGTTTCTGTATCTGAGAGTATATGAATAAGGGCTTGTTTGTATGCTCTGAATTTACTATGACCATTTTTACAATTGCAGAACTCCGTACACACAGCAAAGCTCCGGCCCCATGGAAAACTGCCAGAAAGTATCTGATCCTGGTAGTTAAAGTTCTGTGAGGAACCTGTAGAAAGAGGTCCTCACCCTGCCTGACTCACAGCTGGGGTTTCTCCCTGGCAGCTGAGCTTGGTGATGTGAGAGGTTAGTTGAGAGTGGAAGCAGATTCCTGTGGGGCTTCACCAGCCAAATTCCTATCTAGCAAAAGGTTGCTACAGCAACTCTGAGGCTCCCGAGATACAGAAATTACTGTAATGGCTGCTGAAATGCCTCCCTGCTGCTCGGAGACAGGATAAGGAAAATCCTTCTCTTTGATACAGAATGGCTACCCACTGCCACACTTGACATCAGCTCTATAGAAGCACCAAGTTTCCTGAACATGCTCAGAAACTGATGGCTACCATTCCCTCCTAAGCAAGATGCAGTTCCTCATCTGCTAAGCACTACATAAGGATAAGGACTACAGTTCCAACACTTTTTTCCCATGGAGACAGTAAGAGAAAAAAAAAATCATATGACAAAAGTTAGTACACTACTGAGTGGGCTGAACAGAATATAGAAACCCATACTAAGCCAAAATATGTATTTTCCAGACTGGAGATTGTGGTTTTCAGAACCACATAGATACAAAAAAACATAAACAAAGCAAAACAGGACAAAACCCCTCATAGCTTCTCAGTGACTGTCCAGTAGTTTTCTGGCTGCCTCTGGCCTGTGCATGTTTTCCTCTGGCACTTGGCCCGCTCACAGGTCGTTCAGTCCACTGGACTATGTAATAAATAGCAGACAGAGATGATGCTTTAGACAGAAAGGGAACACTTGTGACCTAAACAGGTCCTGAATCTAGAACAGCGTGGACGGAGGATACTCAGGGCATAGAAACAGCAGATATCAGTGTACACCATTAGTGGAAAAACTTAACTCAAAATGGCTCCCATTTGTTTCCTTTGCACTTCTCAGCAACCCAGTTTGTTCTAGAAACCAAAGACGAAACCAGCAGAATCAGTTATCTGAACTAACACCTGTACTTACCTGAAATAACTGGATGACTTTTCAAATCAGTCCTTCAAAAAGAAGTCACAACATTTGTACAGCTGCTCAACTGAAACCTGATCATTGCATTTTAACCACAACAAAAAAAGGACCAAATTCCTCCAGGTATAAATCCAGTAAAATTGGTCCAACTACCTCCTGGCTGGATTTGGATGCCTAGAACATCCTTTGGGATTGTTCAATTCAAATTACGGCACTAATCCAATCTCCTGCAGTTGCCAAATGCTGTAGTGTTTGGTGTCAGCATGCAGCATTTTAGGGGTTTTGACACAATCTTGCTTTTGTTAACATAGTATTTCACTGGCTTCTTACCTTTGGCCAGGCCTGTGAGGTTTTGGATTAACTGAAAAGCTTGAGAACATACTATGCTTTCAATAGGTCAAATCAGAGAACAACAATTCTTTTTACTTCCCTCAGTTTAGTGTCTAATGTGAAGACAACTCTCAGAGATCAAGAAAAGCATATAATGTTTAAAACAAAACATTTGTTAAGTAAGGATTTCCTGGATTTTTCTGCTTTCTTATTTATATTATGTCCTGGATCTTGTGAAATCACTGTTTAATTTCCAGTATTATTTATGGAAGCCAGCCTGTTGCTGCTTCCAGCTCCTACAGAGAACTTTCAGTTTTCAATTTCAGTATCAGGTGCATAGTCCTGGCTTAAATGAATCAAAAAGAAAGTAACATACAGCAAGTACTTAACCTTCTCAGCCCCTGTATGAATCTTCACAGGTAGGATCTTTTTCTACCTCCAGGCTATCTCATTAGGTTCCTGAGTCCTGAAAGCTCCTCTTCTGTGAAAATTTAGAACTTGGGACTGCACAGCTTTTTCAGTGCAGCAGAGGTCAACATGCCCAAATGCTTCGGAGCATTTCTGTTCTGCCCAGAGAGAGTTATCAATACAAAAGACTAAATGCCTAAGCATGAAGATAGATTTTAGGAAATGAACAATTTTTATGAGGCTTTGAAGGCTGCCACTATCGATCTAAACTCTTCAATCCACAATAAATAAAGAATAATGATTTAGCATACTGGATCCATGCTGCCAGTGTGATTGCTCTGGCTTACAACTATGGTGAAAAACTCAGCTTAAAGTGTAACCCTCCTTACCATATGGATCCTGGATTTGCATGCTGTAGCACTATGTGCTACCATTCACAGCTGCATGAACTAATGCCAAGGAGTTTTAAAATGTTAGCAAATTAGAAATCAACATTTTACATTCATTTTGCATGAGTAGAAATGACTGTGCATATGGTACAAGGCAATACAGAATGAGGTCGATGAAGTTTACGTGACTGCTGTCTAAGGAAGGTTGTTAATGGTTGCATAGGATGGAGCATTCATGAATAGGAAAGAATGAGAGAAAGCAGTAATAAGTAACTTATTTAAAACTCTGTTCAGGTGCTCCCTTACCTTACAGCCTTCTCATCTGACACCTATAGCTTTATGTCACATGACAGAAGACACACGGCATCATTGCTCTGACTTCAGTATTACGCCAGCATCAGTTTTAGCTGCTCTGGAGCCTCCTAGGCTGGCAGATAAAGGTTACAATTGGATAAGGACCCATCTGGGTGTCAATAGGATGGAATACCATAGTTTTCAAATGCTTTTTTGAAAACCCAGGGAAATAAAAGTCTTTATTTAGAAGAGAAAGTATTAGCACTGCAAAACCAAGCACGCACTGAAATTAGAAACTTTCAGGGTTAGAAAAAGAAGACAGGAATCATGTAATTAAAGATTAGGGCATATACATGGAAAGGCAACCTTTATTCTGGCATTTTCTAACTTCGATGTACTTGCAAATTATTCATATTTTGGCAAGGATTTTGTATATGTAAAATGTATGTATTATATATAGAACTGAATTAATCTCTGATATATTTTTGCCTCATAAATAGTTTGCTGTTTCCATGCTAGAATCTACAGCATTAACATATTCATATGCCAGTTGCTGGATTTATTCTCTTCTTGATAATCCAAAGGCTGAGCCTGACCGTGCTCAGCCCTCTCCAAATTTCAGTCTTATCTAGCATTTTTCCTAAGCCACCCAGATAAAGTATCTCAATGTCCTGAGGTGAAGTGATTCTCTTGTCCAGGGGCTCTGGATTGCTAGGGTTTTTTTCCTTCATCTGCCACACAATACTGAGCTCAGGCATTCAGGCTGATGAACAATGCAATGCTGTGCAACAAGCTCTAAATAAAAAAGTAACTTTAAAACCACTGCTTTAGCAAGAGCATGGCCCATCTATTTCAGTGTGCAACAAGCCACATAAAGACCAACACAGTGAATCTGAAAGTAATCTTCATGTAGAATTAGAAATGGAAGACAGACTGGAGAAGGAGACCCACTCATTCATCTTCTTGCAAATCATGTACAAATGTGACATATTCATTTGCACTTGAACAAGATTATTTCATTCTCCAGATGAAAGCAAAAAGGAAGTTTCTTACGAATTTTTTCTCCATCAGTTTTTGAAAATTGTTTGAGTTAATAAATTATGAAAGGAAAAGGAACACATTGAACTTTTATTGCATTCAAATTTTGAATTATACACATGGTTCATTTTCAGTCATGTCTTCTTTCTGTAATAGAAACATTCTGCAGAAGCAAAGAAACTGCTCTGTGTTGCTCTGTTGCTGTTTGTTATCTCAAAGCCCTCTAAGGGAAAGTGAGTTTCTCTGTATTATGCAAACACTTCAGTCCATTTCATTCAGTGAAAACTGAGGCACACAGAGACAGGCATTGAGGTCTCTGATAAATCTGAGAGCAGAGCACGGAGCCTTCAGTCTCCCATCTGCACACCCAAGCCTCAGCCTTCTTCCTTCTGTCCTCCATATGTGCACTTCCAGCAGATTAAAAAAGCAGGCAGTGCACTAAGCATCCTCTGACATGCTTAGAGAACTAATGTGTCCACAGAGCACAGCAAACAGATATTGAAGATGCCAAGAATACTAAACACGTTAGGATCAGGAAATCCTGATTGCTTCCATTGAGAGGCTAATGAAAGATAATTGTGTACATTTGCCGTTGGTAACTCAAGTATTACTTCCTTATAACAATATAGATTACTTAATCTGCAAAGGTCAATGAGTTACTCTTTAGTTCCTTCCAAATGCCTGTGCAATGAACTTTGCCATTTTTAATACCGATTTCTCAGCAAAGAACTGGTGGTGCGGGTTTGAGGCTTAGAATGCCTCTCAACCTAAAAACTCCTTTCATCTCAGTGTATTTCTAACACTGCCCATATAGCTTTAGAACTGTCAGAGGCTTCCCTGTGGCATTCATTCACAAGTTGCACAGAAGCTAGCACAAGCTGAGCACATGAGGAGTTAAATTGTCAATTTTTCTTTAAATCCGCTTGCAATATAAATGATTATTGAAGCTGAAACACAAAGAGATTTAGGAAAACTGAGATATGCCATCATCTGAAGTGTGACCATGGTTAAGAGCAGTTTGGAAGAGCAACTCGGCATGGTCAGGAGCATCACTTTAAAAAAGAGAATCTAAGGTGGAGTTATTGCAGCTCAACAGCTTATCAAAACTGCATAAATGCACAGAGAATGGTATGAATGCACACAATCCTAATCCTGTGCACTAAACTACACAGCTGCTGACTCCCTTTCTTACCCATGTGGTGCTCCATTGAAACCATGTTTGTATGGATACCCAACACAGCCTCCAGGTTTGGGGGCTGTATTCTGAACCAGGGTGGATAGTTTGAATAGCATGAGAAATCTCCATGCAGAACCAGGACAGCAGGGTTTAACTTAGCAGGTAGTGGAATGCACAAGCACAGCACAGAGACAAGACTGGGGAATTAGGCTGGTGGCAAGTAGCAGCTGAAAGCTGATTGAATACAACAGATTGGGCTTTCATACTGGCCAGATAAGCAGCAGCTATTTAAATGGAGAACTAACAGTTTTGCTCTTAATTATTTCTAAACCTTCCAGCTAATGCAAACTCAGGATGACATACTTTGGCCTCAATTAATTATTTGCTATTTCTGTATGAATCCAGTTAAGAGAAAGCTGAATGGATTGCTGGGAATTTCTGCCTATTGAAAATCGTTCTTGTAAGTGCTTGGCTCCTTTCTCCAAGCAGCTGTCATGTAAGTAACTGAATATATACCTCCCCAAAATGTTCACTTTCTCCATCACAAGTGGAATGTCCTTCTGGATTGACACTGCCCTGCAAGACAACAAATGGTCATCCTTCTGGCTCAGTGGCAGGTGGAAGGCCATGAAACTCCAGAGCTAAAATTGGAAACTTTATGCCTTCAGAAAAGGGAGATCCCTATCTCACCAGTTAAGTATCATTTACATTTTGGTCTGGGAGGTTCTGAGATTGTGGCATTTCTATGTATAGCACAGCTTTTGCTAGAATTTTCTGAAAGGATATTACAGGTTTTCTCTCAGATACTTACACAATCAAGGGAAAGCTCAAAGAATAAACAGTTACTAATAAAAATGTCAAACCTCTCCCAGACATCTCTGAGAGAGTGCCCTTCCAAAATATGTTTCAGCAGACTGCTTTAATGCAGCTACTTCCAAAAGTGAGCACTTGAGCTTTGCTTTTGTATCTGCATTTCTATGCACCCTCCTTGTTAATCTCTCCGTGTAAAGTGCTTAGGATCTCTCATCAATACTAATCCAATATGGATCCAGGGTAGACACACAATTGCACTTGTGACCAATGGGACAGAATGTCCTGTATGACATTTATTCTAGCTGTGATAGAGCAGACACATAAAGATTATAGCAGCATAAAGTAAAAAAGGTTCACATAGACAACATATGATCTAGCGTAAAGACTGCTGAATGGCACAAAGCCAACTCATCAAAAAGTCTGATACACATTTTTACTGTCACAGTGAATTTATAGCCTGAGATTTTTATATTCCCTTCATAAAAAAAAAAAAAAATCCCACCCTTCAATGTCTGCTTTTTATTTCATCATAGTCAGGAAAGGAAGAATGTCCTCTCACCACACTGAAGTGAGAATGAATGTAATGGAGCCTCTTTCCTAATCAGAGTAATTGAATTGATTCTTCTTTGAGCCAAAACAGTGAAAAAGGAAACTACTGGTACTGCTTCAGTTTACCATGGCCTTCAGGCCTCTTTTTTTGGGTGATTCAGAAGGAATTAAAATATAAAGAAACCACAACAAACAGCAATTGAGAAATGTCAACTAGAATAATCAAAAGGATTAACTGGAAAATCATAGTTTCACGTGATGACTACAGCTTTCTAAGCAAAACGTGTAAAAGGATAGGTGATAAGGATTTAATCAAAAAGCTGGACACAGCATTTGGTAACAGTTGAGATGAGTTTTATACAAGCCTAGCCACAGGGAAAGATGCAGGACTTTATCTTTCCCGTCAGCCAAGACGTCTGTACAGAAAGAAGAAGCATAGAAGCAATAGAAGCCAATAATGGCTTGAGCACACCATATTTAACACAAAATGGCTAGAAAATTCCCAATTTCAATATTCTGAGGCCTTAACAGATGTCACACCTAAACTTGTCTCAGCATACAAGGATATTGAATGCTCCAAGTTTTCTTATGGATGATGAGCACCCACAGGCTTTGACAGAATACCTGCCAGATTACCAGGGCTCAGTGAGTGTGAACGTTGTGAAAAAAGTGGTACTTGCCTTTAAAGGTCAGTCTAAGCAGTGGAGATCTTCCAGCCTTGCAGAGCAGCATGGAATTCTGCACAGCAAATATGAATTAGCAAATGCACTTATCCCTTCCTACAGTTGTCATAAACAGGTGCTACATGAATACAGGCCAGAAACAGTTCATGTCTTTACATTCTCAATGAGATTTTCATTTGTCTTTTTTCTTGGTCTTTCCTGTGACATTTGAAATGTGAAAACTCTTGTATGTGCAGGGTAATCAAGTTCACATTTGGGAATGGTACATGAACACAACATACTGCCCTGAGGCTCAGGCCTGAAGGAATTTCAACTGTGCAGAGATGGAATATGTGAAGACAGAAATACAAGGAACACAGTGACATTGCTAACTGTGAGCATAGATGGGTATTACTGGATTGATAAAAATAGCATGGAGAGGTAGAGGTGCCTGTAAAATGATATGATTTGGAACAATAGTGCTTCACGCTCATAAAGAGCTGTGTAAAGAGCTATACAAGCATCGTTCTAGTTCAGTGCTGCCATAAACTCCCCAGATGAAGGCAGCACCAACCAGTACAGCTGAGCAATTTGGGGCAACGACAACGTTGGCTGGATTCTTTCAGTGACTACTGCAAAACTTCTGGCTGCCACAACTAAATTATTCCTGAAGTACCTGGTGCTCTTCCTCCACCTCCTGCAGGGGTGACAGAAGCTACAACCTGGCCCTAATTTTTGCAGGTAGTCTCAACAAGTCCAGTAAACAGCTCAAAGCATTCCTGACACAGTGGAGCAGACATGAGCAAGAACTGGCCTTTAACAATTGCTATCCAAAAGAGACAGAATAGGTTTTCCAGTTATGAATTCTGGATTAAAAGTTATGAACTCCAGATAGACAGTTTGTCCTGTACCTTCCATTTCAGCTACAGATGAAAAACAGACTCCTGAATCTTCAGTGAGAACAATGTAGGACAATATCTGTTAATGCTTTTGCTTTCTGTTTGCAGACACTGGAAAAGAAAATCTGTTTGCTCCAAAATAGGGCAAGTTTTAACCCAAGCTTCATTCCACTACTCTACTGAAGGCAGCATTACACAAATGTTTCCAAAAAGCACAACCTGGGACAGTATGTTTTACACATTTTCAGTGCTGTAAACAAGAAAATGAGATTATTTAATTTTCCACTTTATTTATTTTTCCACTTTATTTAATCATCCTCTCAGGCCTCAAATTTCTCTTGACTGCATATCACTATATTGTCTTTGAATGTTGTTGCTAAATGCCATTATTGTTATTGTATATATAGGGCAAAGAGAGACAAAATGCTTATCCACTGTCACACAGGTCAGAGACAGAGTTAGAACGGTGGGGTTTTTTAATTCTAATCCACTGTTCAGTAATAGAAAATTCAGAACCTTCATCTACTATGCACTTGGATTTAACACATTATTTTGCCCAGTTCAATGTATTATGTCTCCAGATGGCTTTTTCTTAGAGCTATACAGCTGGAGTACAAAAGTATTCTGAAAAGTCCCAACTGAATTTCAAATGAATATCAGAAGTAGACAAGAATATACATGATACATGCAGAATGTGTATCTAGGGAAATCACAGGAGATCTAGTTTTCACTAGTCGGTTATACATAAATTATTTAGGCAATCTTAGTAAGCCTGTTGATTAGCTGGAGGCAAAGGTATCTATTTTAGGTGTGCTTAGGGTCAGAATTAACTCATGAAACTTGGCTTGCATTGCCCATGATACGGCTAGAATCATTTCAGCAACCTCATTCAAAAATTAGGTACTCTCCTTTTTTATCACTTATAATTCTTTTTAACAAAGAGGACAAGATTTTAGAAAACCATGTGATAAATGTCTTACAAAACTACACGAGAAACTATTTAGGGTCACTGGAGAAGAAACAGGACTGGGAGCCAGGAGACTATTTCTATTTCTAGTTCTACCATAGACTGTGTGACTATGACTTTGAACCTCAGCTCCCGTTTTGTGAAGGGGGATGATAATTCTTACTGTTCTGTCAGGGATATTGTATCACAGAATTTTCATTAAGGGTTATGAAATACTTGAGATCCTTGATTGGAAGAAGTTGCAAATGCAAATTAATAATCAAGTAACAGTAATCACAGCATCAGCATTATTATTGTTGTTGTTATTGTTATTATTGATGTTTGTTAATGCTCTTAATATCATATTAGAAGCTCAATAGCATTGTTATAAAAAGCCCAACCTGCACACAGCAGGAAGATCACTGTAGCTCACTTCTAGGAACAAGAATGCTGCCAGCATTGCTTCAACATGGGAGTGGAAAAGAATTCTTGAAGCTCTCCATCTGAGCAATTGTAGGTGGTAAAAATTAATATCTTTTCAATAATGCTTTGTGCCATAGCAGTAGAAGCAGCTTTCACAGCTTAGCAGTACTTTTAAGATAAGACTCAGGAGAGGTTTTCTTTTTCTAACGGAACTGGGGGGAAGGAATAATAAAACCATACCACCCAGGATTTCATCTTTTAGAAAGCCAGAGCCTTGAAATAGAACAAGTATTGTAGGTCAGGATAACTTGAGTTCATGTGCAACACCACTGACATATAAGAAACATATGCACAAACACAGAAAACCAGATCTCTTCTGTTGGAAGCCTTAAGGTCTGACGGATTAATTGTAAGAATTCTGTTCTTTGAATGACCCAACACTACCCTGAGTAATCTGGGAGGTTAAAACCCTATCAAAAAGCTGTAATTTGTGTGAAATACCTGTATAGATTGTATCAAATTGTAGAAATGTGGTGAGGAAGCAGAAATGTGGAAGATGAATATAACATTTATTCCAGTAAAAAAATTGTGTTCACATTTGGTTCAAGTCACATTAATTAGGAATGAACAGCCCATGTTAGAAAGCAGGCATAAAGACCTTAAGAAATGTAGGGGAAGGTGACAGACACAGTGTAATCATACCCATTAATCTTACCACAGCAATATTGCCCTTTAAAGAACAAAACTCATTATAATTGTGGGTGTAAACCAAACCGAGCATTTGCTTTCAATCTCTCATTTTGTCTTATTGCATGAGAGAGGAAAAAATATCAACATAAAAGGACCTCATAACCAATAGAAGAGCTTGTTTGATTGCATATGGTAATTTTATGAATACCTGAAAACTGAAGTGTGTTACTTCACTGTTACTGATATCTGTCCATGAGTTTGGAGGAAATCCTCCACAAAAAGCACTGAAAGTAACTTCAGCTGATAACGTATCACAGAATGTCACAAGGCTTATAAAAGTAGTAGTCATGTGCCATTAGTCCCAAACAATGGCAGAAAATGAAGTAACCTCCATGACTAAGGAAAGCTTTTCAATCTTACGTTATTGCTGCTCTCCTACATGGAGTGCATCTGGATGTCTTTCTTTCAATCTTGAGAAATCAGAGTGTGACTTTCCCAGTGTGGTTCAGTAAATATATGGAATAACAGACACCCATTGCATGGTGGAACCGCTTATGGTATGTATCTGTTGTTTATACCATCTTGATTACAGACTCCGATAGAGTCAAGAGATGTAAAATAAGGAAACAAAAAATGTTTAAAACAAGTAATTCAGCTGGTTCACTTTAACCAGAGTCTTATTATAAAGCCTGGGTAAATAGGTGAAAAGGTAAAAAACTGACATTACTGAGCTACCTTCTGGTTGTCATTGCTGCTCTCAGACAAATACAAATACCAATACCTACATACTAAAGCAAACATCTGAGAAGTGTAGCTGTTTGTGTGCTTTTCTTGGACATCTTTTCCTTCATCCATCCTATCACAGCCAGGATCATGCAAAGCACTGTGGATAAGTACAGTCTACTGTTTTGCTTTCAGTGTACAACACTTTGATTACATCCCCATAAATACCTATGAAGCAGGAAAGGAGTTTGAATTTATAGTGCCCCTAGAGAGGGATACAATGGTACTATTAATCTACAGTAATTACTGCCCTACCTTGTACCTGGTAGTTTCTAGGCCTTGTCATTAACCTGCTAAGTACCAGGGTAGCTCACCTCGGCCTGGCTAATACACAATATGTTGAAGAGAGTAAGTCAAGGTAAACTCTAAATGCCCTATTTGCATTTCTGTTTCTAACATACTCAAGAATCACAGAAAGAAACAACCAACTCAAGATTTAACACTGTAAGAAATGAGTCTGTGTTGTGTGTTTATGTGTCCAAATTGGTACTGTTCTCCTGATCGATAGTTTCAAAACTGAAACAACTTCTTTGCTCAGGAAGTGGTGGCCCATGTCCTAGGGCAAAGTAGTTCAACTTTCACTGCACTATTAAGCTCTACTGCTAAGTACTATACAGTATGATCACAGTTATAACATCCCAATTAGCCATCAACTTGTTACAGACCTAAAATGTAGGGCAATTTTATAACACCTTACAAAGCAGAAATTGCCATTTTATAAATATTGTGTTTGACCACACAGCCTCTGCAAACTTGGTAACATCCCCAGTCTGTTCCACAGAGAGCAAAATTGAGAACCAGAAGCACACAAGGGATATTTACACAAGAAAAATGGCAGCTAGCTGCCAAATTAATCAGAATTAGACCTTAATTAGATGGAAAATTCAGGTCAGGATGAGATAAGAATTCAGATCTCATGGGCACCGACCAGTGTTTTATTTCTAAAGTTGGTTGTGCATTTTTAAGATAGCAGTCAAGCTGATTTCCCTTTAAGAGAAATGACTGGGCCATCAAATAAGGATAAATTGTTTTTCAGATATGCATGATGGATCTTGGTTCTGATAGAATGTTGCTCTATCCCATACTTCTAGATCTCCTACTGACATCAGCATGGGATAGACAGAAAGATTTTTCCAAACAGGGAAATGCAGATTATTGTGGCAAATACTCTACTGGAGTCTTTGGTAACAAACTAAGTGACTATCAATAGGATGGAGAAACAAAGGAAGAAATCTAACAATCCAAATTGTGATCTCTTATAGACACTGTCACTGAGATCAGAATCTGTCTCACTGTCTCTTTTAGACTCCCAAGGCAGCAAGCAGCTGCTGTGTGCAGGAACAGTGATCCAATTCTAGAAATCTCCCAGCAACAACACTTACCCTTTGTATTCACAGTCTTCTGGTCTCAATTGAAGTCAAATTCTACCTGCTGCTGCTTTGGGAACACACATTGCCTTGGAATAAAAATCATTCAGAATAAACTCAGATTATCTTAATTATCAAAATTTGAACAAATATTTTATCACTTATTTTTCTACAGGCTTTGTGTAATTTTTTCAGCTCAGTATTTTTTGCATTTTGCTGTTTAAGCTATAAGCTTCTTACAGGGGTAGAGGGGGAAAAAGCCCTCTTGACATAATACCATGAAATCAAAGAGCAAGCTGATTGGAAAAAACAGTTACTATATTTAAACTGCATTATCCTATGACAGAATTGCAGTTTTAAAACCTTTCTACTTTGATACAGCACATTTGCAGTATTTTAATATGTCTTAGTAGATTTCAAGTGGCTGCAACATTTTAATAACCATAATTTAAGAGGGATAAAATAGTACTGTAGGAGGAAAAAACAATTCCCCTATTTGTCACTCACAAAAACTTGGATTTGAAAGCAGCTGGGGTAGTAAGAGCGGTGAGTTTGGTGGGCTCAACCTAAGCCCCATTAGGCAATTAGCCAGTCTGTAAAAATCATGACATAATTTGGCACAATGAAGCAGAATAGTATAACTTTGTCTATGTGCACTGAAAGAGATGCAGGCCTGAAACAGGAAGGTTATTGCAGGTTCAGGTGTATTGGCTCCACAAACTGGCATTTTGTGTATTGCCCTTCAGTGCTACATTTAGCTCCAGTAAAAAACTATTAATCTTATCTGCAAGTTAAGCTACAAAATGTATGTTTTTGTGTACAGCAAGAGACAATTTGTATTACAACCAGTAACTCTACTGTGAATCTGCTTTGCAGCAACAGGGATGACTTAATGTTATTGCAATTTGAAGGAAAGCATCCTGCAGTCCTCTCTCAGGCCAAATTCCCATTTACTTCAATTAGTAAGCATTACAGGAACTGTTTTAATGCTGCTGCCTGATGTGTTGGCTGCTTCTTCTAATATATTACAGTGAAAAAAAGATAATAGGCCAAATGTATGAATGGTGTACTTCCATTATGTGAATGGAATTTTATAAAGGCCAAAGCAGGCCCATTGTGCCATGTTTCTTTCCAAGGTACCATTCTAAGGGGTTCCACTCTGAAAACCAACTGCAACTTCACTTCACAGCAAAATAAATTGGTTTCCTTCTTCCTTAAAGATGGACAATGTAAAACTACCTGTACCTGCTGGAGGTATTAGACCCCTGGAAGCTTTCATGGTCTTATGTTGCCTAAGGCAGGGCTGAGGTGCCATTATTCTGATTTGGGAATACTTTACCACCTTCTTTAAGAGATAAGACAATTCTAATTCTGTGTGATATCAAGTGATGCCAAAATTAGCAGGTACTGCTTCTGCTGTGGTACATACATGGCTGTTCAGTCTGCACTACACTATCCAGACCAAGCATCATACCTGCAAATGTCATTCAAATGCACATCTGTCAGATCTTTAATCACTTGGAGAATATCACCTGCAAAGAAATCCTCACACTGGTCAGCTACATGTAGTTTTGCACACATGTGAAAAGACAGGGAAGCTATTGTGAAGGAAATACAGAGCTTATTCTGCTCTGGAAATACCTGCAGAATAGTCCTTAATTCAGCCATTCTTTTCTCAAAATTCACTGAGCCATAACAGAAAACAGGACAGAAATAAACACATGCAGAGCACTATGTTCAAAAGATGGAAAAAAAGGGGAAAAACCAAGTCCTCTATTCTTAATGCATGACAGAGCAAACAGTGGAAGTGAAGTTGTCAAGCTGTAGGTGAACTAGTGAATCCCAGAGAATGCCAAAAGTTCCCCAGGATTTGCTAGAATGCAAACACTATTCACTTTCCCTGCAGCATTTCCACCTGTTAACAAGTTAGACTGAGAGGACACCATATCTCCTTTATTACATGCTCTGCCAAGATCTAATTGCACATGCCATGGTTCTGGTATGCTTAAAATAATTTTCCATAAGCCTTTTTGGAAACAGGCACAATAAGGAAACCAAGAATGACATATAAAGTATGTCAGAGGGAGAAAGAATATGAAATATAACCCAGGTTTCTTTCTAATGTGAGTTTGTTTTGAAAATTGCTACTGATGTTCAATTTTATTGCTCTTCTATAACAATTAAAAGTAATACTTTAAAATAGAAAGAAAATGAAAGGAAGGACTCTCAAGTCCTTTACAGGTGCTCTTGTATATGAAAGATACTAAAATATGCTTCTGTATAAAAACATTGCTGCGGTAAATGTATTTTGACAAAAAAAAGCTTACATATATTGCAGGCTCTGTTAATGTGGTGGAGGAGAAGAAACTACTCATACAGACAAACTGTGCTGTTAGTGAAACATGTTAATTCAACTAACTGGCATTATTCTGTATATAATGACTGTGGAAATGATGTATTTTTAAAATGTTGCATATACACATAATATGGGGACTGGCACTGAGTCTATCACGCAGAGTTGTTTGAAGACAGAGGTGTACATGTACATATTTGTGGTTAGAGGACATTGAAGGTAGGTGTGGGTTATGTGGGCCCACATAGCGACAGGCATCTATCAGCAGTTTTCTTGGCATAAAGTGCGTATTTTCAAAGACATATTGTTTTGTGAGAGTATTCATTTCAGATGCCTGTGCACCTTGTGACTTCAGTTCTGTTTTGGGGATGATAGGATGGTGTGTTCATAGAATATCAAGAAAAGTGTTAAAACTGGTTAAGAAACATACAGTAAACTATATGCAACTGTCATGTTGATCCCTGTAACAGTTAGGGTATGTCTATTTATGTGCAGTGTGAGGTAGTGGTAGGAGAAGCAACATAACTGCATTCAAGCCACATGAGGCCACACTAATTAATCTTGCTCATATGCAAGAGAAAATTAATATGGGAAATGCATGGGATAAGTAATTCCCATTCCTGTACTAGATCATCAGATCTAATTCATGGATTTTCATTCAGAACTGCCCTGTGAAGTGTAGGCATGCTGTGAAGTTATCCTTATCTGAACAATGGCTAGCTACACAGAAATCTCTTTTAGGCCACTTGTACTTTTAATAGAAAGTATATAGGTGCCATACATACCCTAGAAAATTGTGAATTTATATTGACTGTCCCTTCTCCTTACTCCTTTTGCTAATACAGAGGTAAGATTAAGATATTTTTCTTCCAGATCAGACAGTTTCTTATAGCATGGTACTGTGGGTGGTTCATAACAGTGATGGATATGCAGATTGTATGTAGGATCTGCATTTATGTAAGCCAGCACGCATGTAGTGATCAGCTTTTATATTTGCACACACATACACAAGAACATCACTTGGCACCAAGAGTTTTTAAGGGAAGGTGTGTACATTGCGTACTAAATGGCTTGCTACGTGTTGTGAACCTATTGCAGGTGTCGTTACTGTCCGTTCATGCTGACCTCCCTCACACTGTATTGTGTTCATTTAAGTTCCTGTGAATTATGTGGTGGGATGGCTAAATCAAGTCAGTTTTCTGCGTTCTATATTGGTTTGTGGGTCTGTGTCAGCTATCAAGATACTGCACCGAGGAAAGCTGGTATCTCACACCACACACGCTGCTGAAATCACACCGTGCAGTTTATACCTCCTTCTGTTATCGCTGTGCAAGCCGGGGCTGAGTGTGCGTGTCACTGTTATGGTGGCGGGGCAGCGTGTGACAGGAACTGGGGAAGTTGTGCAAAGGGCATTGCTCAGCACCAGCACAGGCCTCGTCAGAGCAAGGGCAGGACCTCTGCGGAACGAACCCCTCGGTGCTAGCGTGAAGGCACGAAGCCCTCCTTCACCTCTTGCACACTCATGGCTGGATGGGGCTCCTGTCACGACAGGGGTAGGGCCAGCCCCACACTCACCCTTTGGCTGGATGAGGTTCCTGTCACGACAGAGACGGGATAGCTCCACGCTCACCCTTTGGCTGGGACGAGGCTTCTTTCACGATAGAGGTGGGGGCAGCCCCACACTCACCCTTTGGCTGGACGAGGCTCCCGTCACGACAGAAATGAGGGCAGTCCCCACAGTAACAGCTGACGCTCCTGTCACGACGCGCGCCGGGGCAGCTCCATGCCAAACCCCTGCGCCGATTCGCCTATCGCGCGCACCCCCTCACCTCCCCCGGCGCGGGTTGAGGCCGGGACAGAGGGCAGCCACGGCGGTTCAAGCCGGGGCAGAGGGGCGGGATAGGGGCCACCCCACCTGTGGGCCTCTCCCACTGCGGAGCGAAAGCGCTTCCGCTGCCGCCGCATGAGGTCTGCATCACCCGCCTCCGCCTCCTCCGAGCCCAGGGCGGGCTGGCGGACGTTCTGCGCAGGGCCGCGCCAGGCGCTGCTACCACCGCCTCAGCGCTGCGGGGCGGAGCCACTCTTTCGCCCCGCCCCGCGAGCCCCGCCAATGAGCGGCGTCCACATGCCGCGGCGGCGAGAGGGGTTCGGGCGGCCCAGCTCCCCTGAGTTACATTAGAGCAGCCGCTGCCGGTGCGCGACTGGAGCGGGCGGGAGCCAGCGGCGAGTCTGGACCAGGCGGGGGGGCGAGCATAGTCCGAGCCGTGACGGCGACAGCGGCCTAGGGCTAGCTGAGGGGGGGGATCTGGCTGCTTGAGGGGAGGGGGCGATTCCGACCCTTCCCGGTGGAGGCGAGAGGAGAGTAGAGGTGCACCAACGCCTTTTTCTTCTCACCCCGCCTCCGGAGTCGAGCGCGGTGAGGTGTGCCGTGCCGTTATCGTCCTCCGCGGGAGCGGCTCGGAGCCCGGGGAAGCGAACGGAGGGGCCGCTCGGTCACCTGGACGCGGCCCATCCCCGCGCAGGAACCCGCCGCACGCCCGCGCCCCTGAGGCGACAGCGGCTCCGGGGGCCCGCGCTCTCCTCAGCTGCCCGCCCAGAGCTCGGGGGTGCCTGAAGTCCCGCTCATCCCCACCGGAAAGGCCGCTCGGCTCCCTCGGAGGGTGTGTGGGGTGGGAGGGGGGCGGGGGCTTTTTTTTTTTCCCG
>NDXB01003271.1:193812-230750 GCA_002631895.1 Agapornis roseicollis | reverse complement strand
GCGGCCCCCTCGGGGGGTGGGGGGGGGGGGGGGGGGGGGGGGGCTTTTTTTTTTTCCCGGCTCCTTCCCCCCCTTTTTTCTTTTTTTTTTTCTCCTTTTTTTAATCTTTTAAGTATATTTTTCTCCCCCTCTCGGCCTCCCCCAGGAACCGCTGAGGTGGGCTCGGGAGCTCCTCTCAGTCGCGGGAGGGGGTCTATGGTGATAGCACGGAGGTGGTGGGGCAGAGAGCGAGGGGCTGAGGAGGGGGCTCGCCGCCGCGCCCACTGAGGAGGAAGAGGCGAGGCACCATTTGCTGCTCCCTGCCCCAGCCATGGAGAACGCGCACACAAAGACTGTGGAGGAAGTTTTGGCTTATTTCGGCGTCAACGAAAGCACTGGGCTCAGCCTGGAGCAAGTCAAGAAGCTGAAGGAGAAATGGGGCTCCAATGGTAGGTGAACCGGCCCGCGCCGCCGCCTCCCCCCGCCGCGGGGATGCTGTTGCTGGCACTCGTCGTCTTCCCCCTCTCCTCCCTATCCTCCCTTTCCTCTTTTAAGCTCATCCTTCCCGGGGCCCTCTTTCGAGGCCTAAATGTGTGTGCATTTGCGAAGCCGGCATCTCTTACAGGACCCGGAATAGGAGCGAGGGAGAGAAGATGGCTGACTTGAACTCCACCTCGTGGGTTTCTTTCATACCCCAAGCTCACAGGGCTGCTTTGGGAAGGAGGATGTCACCTCCGTTTCCTTTCACCTTAACGCTGGGAAATCTTCCAGTCTGAAATGAAGCCCTGTGGGTTGTTTATTTATGATTTTAATGTGGGTTTCGTCTGTCTTGACCTTCATTTTCCCCTCCTTTTCAGTGCCTTTTCTTCTCTTATTTTACATTCTTCTCTCGAGTCGGCGGGGCACAGAATTAGGCCGGTGTTTAATTTTTTTCCCGTAATCGTTACCGCTTGGCCTTCCCAGTCCCTTTTGAACTCCAGCGCCGTTGCACTAAACTGAAAACCTATGAGAAAATTATACGGTGGGGATTTTTTAGCTTTAACGCTGCTTTTTTTCCCTCTTGGAATTACTAAATGTAGATGTAAGGAAATGGAAGGGAGAGCAGAAATAAGAAAATGCCCTTAAAATGGAGGAAAGAATCTGTAATATCTTTAGCCAAGTTTGTTGTTTGGCTTTGGGGTTTTTTTTTTAAGTGAATGTGGAGGAAAACCTTTGTCAGAAAGCGTTTGAAAACCGTTTTGAGCCTTTGACCCTTTGTGTGCAGCAACAGCACAAGTCCCACGGCTGGCTGGAGTGATGACTTGGCTGAATTGTAACCCTTGGCACATTCTAGCTAACCTCTAAGTGTTAAAATGCAAACCCATCAGGCCTATTCAGATGCTTTAATGAAAAGAGGCACCTTAATGAGGCTTTCAGTATGTCTGTCAAATCCAACCCAGTTGAGTGCAAACCAGGAACGATATCTAGTGGATGCCTTGCAATGCTTTCTAATGTGTTTCTCCAATGATCTCTTTTCTTTGACATGCTTCCTGGAAAAATCTTCCACTGACAGAGTTACCAGCAGAGGAAGGTAAGTGTGTTCATGAAATCTGCTAATTCTTGTTGATAATTCACCCGTTTTTAAAGGTACATAATTAAATGGCTTTGTTACATATTGCAGGAAAAACCTTACTCGAGCTTGTGATTGAACAGTTTGAAGACTTACTAGTTAGAATTCTGTTGTTGGCAGCTTGCATATCTTTTGTAAGTATGACTTTTTTCATTCCATAGGCTTCTGTATTGCAAAATAACAATGTATAAGAGCTGTATGTACTCAAGTTACTCTTTCTCAAAAGGTAGAAGTATACGATACAAAGTAAATTGCAATCTCTTAAATCAGTTGCCTTGTGCAGAGGTTTCCATATGCTAGAAACCAAAATTTCAGGGATTTTTTATTGCATGAGTCATAAGTATGTAACCACACTTGACAGGTATTTTTAAAAGTGCTTCTCATTCAACCTGGTTTGCTTATTTGAGGTGGGATTTCCCAATGCTTTTGTTGGCTTTGAAAACTAACCTTGAGTAAGTGTTTAACTGGCCATTCTTCTTGCCTTTGAGTTAATTGTTATCAAGCTCAGTGTATAATCATTGGAAGACATTTTTGGATGCAGTGCAGACTGTAAATAGAACTTCCATGGCGAATATTCCAGTTGCCTTCCCTTCCTGATAATAGCAAGGTGACAGTTGTTGCTTTTGACAGTGACAAGAATGATGACGGCTGTCATGGCACCATTGTTGACCAAATTTGGTAACTGACCTTTGAATAGTCTAGTCATTTAAATGGACATCTTGCTTTACATACGGGAATAAGAACAATTCTGGCTTTTTTAATTTTAAAAGCATTTTTATTTAATCCTTTTACCTAATGTGTAAAGGGAATGTGTTTGCTAAAAAACTGAGAAGGAAGATACAGGCTAAGCATAGAAGGAAGATGAAGGCTGTATGTCCTGGGGAGCTGGACAAGAGAAATAGAAGTGTGCAGAGCATTAAATTGTTTAGGTAGGAGTAAGAGTTTATAGTAGACTTTGCCCTGGAGTTGTAATTAACTACTTAAGAAAAAATAAATGCTGCAGCTCTTGGGGGGAGTGGAAATTGTGGTGACCCTTTAGCTAAGGGCAAACTAATTAGGATGGTCAGAGGAGAATGTGCTCTGGAGCTGTTCTGTTTGATGGAGGAGGGTTGCTCTGTTGTGGCTGCTGCAGCACATGCTGTATTGGTCTTCTTCCACCAAGAGAGGCTTCAGCTATCCCCACACTGACACTTCTCAAAGCGCTTTGGGTTTTGGTATGCAGGTACCATCACCAGTTGAGTGTTGGTCTTGACCATGGGGACAGATGTGCTTTACTCACTCTTCTCTTTCATGGGGAGTAAATCAGGCTGGCTGCAGAAAATTGAATGAACAAGTCATTCAAAAGCTTTTTTTCCTCTTCTTTCCCATTTTCCCCTCCCAGAGGGTAAAAAGGGGATGTATTTCTGTACCTGAAGAGGTGTGACTTTCATCTCATGAGATAAATGACAGTGCAGAAGTTTGTTAGCCTTTCATGCCAAAGTACATTATGTGGTTTTGTTACAGCCAAGTAAGTGGAAAATCAAATTCACCAAATTCTAAGCTTTTATTGTTGAATCTGAGTAAGTACAATACTAGACTGACAGAGGTCATATAACATACACTGCCAAGCCCTCTTTGAAAACTTGATTAGTATCTGGATTCAGGGTTTGTTTCTTTTTTCAGTATGCTTAATTTTACTATCTAATTAAGAGGAGGCTGTATTTTAATGGAGTGTGGGATAGATCTGGGTTCTGTGCAACTGGCATGGTATATGACCTTGGGCTACTGCTCTGCCTTTTCTATTTCCTATTTGAGAGCTACAGATAACCACTATAAATTGATGTTAGTAGCAAAGATTTTCTTTTGATGAAATGTTAATAAAAAAGATACAATTCTAGTACTTTAAAAAACTTTATGGCTTTTTCCTTGCTCAGGAGGTAATCATTTAGTGTCTGTACAAGAAGGAGCATCTTGAGGTGTGTAGATCACCATTGTTTTGCACTGTGGAAGGTTTTCTGGTGACTCTGTTGTGATCATAAATGATACTTGATTTTTTTACTATTGTGAGTAACTGCACAGAAAAAGTCATTTTTTAACAGGGATCTGCATTAGATTTTTGTGCAGAAACATCCCCTCTTACATACAGCATAAACTTCTTTGTTCGAAGTGCCTTTTGTGTCCTCTACTCCCACACCCCCTGTCAGGTATGTGTCAGTAAAATAAATCAGACTAACAGCTGAATCTGTGTCACCCTGGCTGATTGGAGGGTCATATGCTGCGTGTTTGTTGGCTGTAGATACTATGTCCTGTGTTCCAAGTAGGAACTGCTGTCACAGATGTGTCTAGGTAGTAAAAGCCTTAAGTATGGTTTCTGAAGAGAAATAATATAAATAATTTTTTATGGTGAGTAAATAGATCTGTGTATAGGCTTGGACTTTGTCTCAGTGTTCTATGAAGCCTACACAGAAGTAAACCTGTAGAATGTATCTCAGCTGTTGAAGGGCCTTCATAGCCTGACTGCGTGCAAGTAAAAGGATGTTTAATTTTCCATGAACTATGGCTTTTAATTCTTGCTGCTTGTGTAGCATGTTCTCAGATCTACACTATTTACATAAAAGAACAGCTTTCTTTGCTGTGTAAATGTCAAACTGCAAGATGTTAATGGCGCATCTGATGTGAAGTTTTTCTTTGATGAAGTATATATGCTTTAAAGAGCGATTGTATGCTTAACTGTGCAATTTTATCATTGGACTTCACATAGAGTGAATTTTCTTCTACAAGATGAAGCATAAGCTACAAGCTTTACCCAAACCTGAAGTATTAATACAGCATCGTAAGATGACTGTTCTTGGAATGCTTCCTAGTAGTGGATATCCATGTTTAGATTAAAACAATATATTGTGATTTAGTCCAAAGATTATTATAGCCTGTGCATTAGCAGGAGTATAACCTAATCTGTGTTAAAAGGTGAGCCAAGATACTCTTAGAGGAAGTAAGTTGTGTCACAGAAATGTGCAGGCTTTGCCCTGAAATCACCCCAAAACCTACCTGTTAAGGTCAGTAGCAATAAGTATGTGGCACAAGATAAAGATTGCTGTGGAGCATTACACTGACATGCTTTCAGCTAAACTCAGATTACTTAATAGCCCCTGAGATACCAGCTAATGGGAAGGGGTGATTTAAGCTGTGAGAAGAGATTGTGATGCCATTTTACTTTGTAAAAATCAAACTGTGGGTGCTATGTCTTTTTCATTTCCTTATTGTTACACTAAGCACAAAACAATCTTTATTTTCAGAAATCCAGAGCAGCATATATCTGATGGGTGCTATTAATCTGCTAACCTGGTAAAATTCTTGTACGTACATATGTAGTCAGTCTCCTGGCTTGGTTTTTTGGTTGCTTCCGTTTTTTACCTCCTCTCCTTGGGTAGCAAATAAAAATCTCTACTGAAAATTGACCTAAACCAGGGAGGTTTTTTTCTCTAGTATTTCCTGGTGTTCAGTATAACTGTCACAGAACAAGTATCAGAACTACTGAAATAGTTTGCAACTGCTTAATTTTAAGCTATCATGTACTGAAAAGAGGAAACACTGAAAGAGAGGTTTCTGAGTAGTAGTTTTCACTCTGTCCAAAATATACTAAATCTCAATTCACAGTATCCTTTGAGAAGAAAGCTCTCAAAAGCAGTCCACATGACCTGCTTAAGTTAGTCCAGGGCTCCTTTCTGTTAGGATGAGGTCTTACACACCCAGCCTGTTACTAAGTTTCCATTGTCAAAAGGAAAACCAAACAAATACCCTTATTAGGTTGCTGACAACAAACTGTTTGCTTTTCCTCTTAGTGGTAAGCGGGTACAGCCTGCTGGGCAACCCAGCTCTGTCTTGAAACTTCCATTCTTTAATTCTGTTTGTTACTTAATGATAAGTAGTCATCTGAGGCAGCTTGCCTCCATAGCTTACCTGACAATACAGAGATAATTACTTTGCAGAAATGCAGAAAGCTGCAAGGACACTGCTGTTTTAGCTGTTAGCATCAGTAGCCATCTCATTGCTGGCTGCCTTCCACACTGTACCTCTGCCCCCTTTTTACCAATAACCATGAAGACTGAAGTGCCATTTGCCTGTCATCGTGTACAGTATCTTGTGGGTTAACCCCGTTAGGGTTTGATTAAAATAGACTTATGCAAGCCATAGCTCCAGCAACTGTAAAGCAAATATACTGAATGAAAGATGCTGTTGGCGTTGGCTGTTGGTATGGGACTTTTATGTCTTGCTATTAGCTTCTCCTTATGTTTTCAGACTTGCATTTCTCTTGAGCAATTATCTTACGCTTTCCTCACCAGCCACTCTTTTAAGCTGCTTAAATGCATGCTAGCTTTACTTACTGACCATACTGCCTGAACAGTACATTGGAGATCAATGACCTGGAAATGAAACTGTTCTGCATGTGAGTCTTAAAGGGATAAGGGCAGAAATATGATGGGGCCCTTCTGAGTAGTAGTCAAATAAAAGATCTCTTGCTGTAAACCTCTCCAGGGTCTTAAAGTGTACTGGTGGAAACTTTGACAAGGACTCAGTGCCTTTGACAAGAGTTGTCTGGTCTCTACCAGGCTTGAGCATATGATTTGTTGTTACTAGAAACACCTAGTTAAATACTTGTATTTCTTGTTCTGCTTTTTCTTTGGGTTTTACTGTGGTTTTGTTTTTACTTCAGGCTACTATAAAATAATACACCTCATCTGTTACAGTAGTACATGTTACATATCACTAGTATCCTAAATGTAGTGTTAGAATAGCTGTAATCTGCTATGACAAACCCAAGAACTCACAATGTATTTTGTTATTTCTATGACTATATTTACTAAAACTGTCTAGAACTAGAGCTTAGGTCATTCCACCACTAGTAATTGCATGGAAACCTTTTAGGGGAGAAGTGTGTTGCTGCCTTCCAGCATTAATTAGGTACTTCATTTTAATCTGGTCATAGATTGATAATTTTGCCAAAAAGCCCCAAAGATCTAAACAATCAGATCTGTACTGTCAGGATCTCGAAGCTGAGTTTATGTGCTCTTTCTGAAATAATGCCTTATTGAAAGAAAAGATCCTTTGAAAATTTAATTTTGGTTCTCCTTGACATACTTGGATCTTGCTGTCCTTGTACCTACTTTCCTTACCTCTTACAGGTTTTCTCAATGTTATTTTACAAGACATGTGGTCTTCACTCTGAAAGGATTATGTTTTAGCATTGTGTAAAGCAGATGTTTTATTGCAGGTGCCTTGTAGGTGCCTGCTCTGTTACAAACATCACAATGATCAAATTTACTTACTTTGTTGGAAGCAGAGTTCCGCTCAAGAAAGGGAGGGGAGAAACAGATACTAAGCAGCTTTTCTGATGGCAGTGTGTGACCTTGTTATATGCTAAGGAAACTGGAAATGTACCATTAGCCTTTTGTGTGGCTACATGGAAGGCAGCAGTGCTAGTGCAGAGTAAAAGCTGCCCATGAAATAAAGGGTAATGCGTGGAGTGAAGACTACAGTGTAGACTGTATGACTGCTCTAGCTGGTCAAGTGGCTAAAGTTGTTACTGGGGATTGGAGATAAGTGGTGTGGGAGGAGGGAAGAAATACCAAGATGTAGAGAGTGTAAGAGATCCTAACTAAATCCCTTCTCCAGAGGGATTACACAGACCCTTAACATGTTGTGTTGCCAGTTGGAAAATTTCAATCTTATTAATCATAACCTGGATCTTATAAGTTTATCCTTTTTGTAATAAAAATCTGTTGTTGCATTGCATTTGCTTGACAGTCTGTTTTCTGCTTGAGGCTTTCATGCTGCTGCTCCTTGCTTTTAACATCCCGGAGTGTTTCACAATTGAGCAATAGCTCTGAGCAGCATGTTGGTGGAATTATGGCACTCGCTTTAGTAACGGTTTGCTCGCCGCAGTCTTCTAGTGATTCAGAGTGCTGTTGCCTGACTACCAGCCCTAATTATCTCAACACATTGTTCCTATTTACTGTCACTTTCCAGGCTTCCTGTTGCTCAACATATTGACGAAAAAGCTCTTCCTCTCTGGTCATATAAGTTTGACTTTCAGTAGTGACAGAACACTGCAGAAGCCCTGACACATCCACATTCAAGTCAGGTGAATGGCAGAAGGCTAAAACTAGAGTGTCATTCTAAAGCAAAAGAACTGAAATAAAATGTGGAGCCTTTCAAGCAAGTCTTCAAGTTGATTTACTTTTTCAAATCTTTAAAATCCAGTTTTGGGTTTTACCAGCTACTCAGCTCAGAATTCAACTTCAGATGTAACTATACAATTCACTTAGATGCTTCAATAAGACACTGCTTATGTTTAAATAAGTAGATGCTTATTTTTCATATCTTCTCGACTTAAAGCTGTTTCCATTTGTGTATCTGAATTACTGCTAAAGAACAATTAACATGGTTAAAATTCAAATTCTGCAAAGCTTTAGTGTTCCGAGTAGTCAGACTAATTCATCTGTATTCTGTAGTTGTTGTCACAACTTCTGCTTTCATTTGTGAAGCAAAAGTAGTAATACATTACCCAGATAAATAGCTTGCTTCTTTAAAAGAAGAACAGCCTTGGAAATAAACTCTGTACTACTTTACTAAAAGATTCTTTCTCCTTTTATCCTGCATATTGCCAGCTCATTCATGAACTACAGAACTACAACTTGAAAGATTGAGGGGTTTCCAGAATTACTCAACTGAAACTTACCGGGTTTCAAGTTTGCAAGATGTCTGTGTAAATCATTTAGTAATTTAAATCATTATGTTTCTCTTCCAGGTCCTGGCCTGGTTTGAAGAAGGTGAAGAAACAATTACAGCATTTGTAGAGCCTTTTGTAATCTTACTCATCCTAGTAGCTAATGCAATTGTGGGAGTGTGGCAGGTATGCAGCTATTTTTACAATGTCAAATCTCAAATGTTTGGGGTTTTCCTCTTTTAAGAGGAAGGACCAGACAGTGTAGTGTCAAGTGCCTCATACAATGCAAGCAATCTGTGTTACTAACTTTAGAGTCCCTAGAGTCAACATACCATGAAACCTGTGCACAGAAAGTATTGACTTAAAGGTAAAATGAAAGCTTCAGAAATACTGCCAAAAAGTCAAAGTGTCCATTGGTGTGTTTGGCCCCTTACTGGTGAACACATGGATGGGGGAGTCCAGAATGAAGGAAATAACTTTAATCTTGCAAAGTCAAAAAACAATCAATTGGATCAGCTTAAAACAAAAGGGGTTTGTCTCAGCTAAGGAGCAAAGGATGGAACACTTGGAATCTAGTTTCTTCTTTTTCTTCTTGAGATAAGTGCTGTGCTTTAGTACATTTATTAATACAGTGTTAATTCTTCCTATTCAATTATTATTGTACCTACTAAATGTACATCAAAAGGCTGCATGGCTATCAAAAGGCAGAAACTTCTTCTACATACCATGAAATTTCTCCTTCATTATCAGCTGTGAAATCAATCTGATGGCTTTTTTTAAATCATACAGGCAGTAATACCAGTAACACATTCTAACGCTTCTTGAGATGCCAAAACAAAATCGTTTGTAGAACTTCAGGTTACCGTTTTGATCGCTTCAGGCAGTGTATTTTTTATTAGAATTGTTTTTCTACAGATAAAAGGTTTTCTAGGAGTTTTAGAGTAATTTAAGTTCTTTGTAAGGTTGGTTTTGGTGAGTGGTTGGTTGGCTGGTGTTAATGTGATAGTTACTTGCTATCTTAGCACATTAGGTTTCATGCTTAAAATGTGAACCTGTCAAAAAAACCCAACAAGTTAAGAGGAGGAGCCCTGTTAACAGGTTAAAACATGTTAGAGAGGAACCTACACATTGCAAGCCACCAGAAAGGGCAGTGAGTGGCATTACTGCACATTCCTGTGCTCTGCTCTGCGCTAGCCCAAGTAAGCTGCCTAAGACTAACCCTGGAAAAACTCCATTATTAGCAGCTTGCTGTGCAACTGCTAGAGCTGGTATGAAGGGAAAAGGTAAAGTCAATCAGGAGACAATAGCATTGCCCCTTAAGTGGCATTTTCTATTCAAATCTTTATAAAGCAGTTGTGCAAGAACTAATCTTTAACTTGAAACTTTGAGTTACAATTCTGCATGTAGTAACTTTAAATATGAAATGTAAGGTAAAGCTATCCATATAGTTTGAGGATTTTCATTTGAAGTTGTATGCCTTGTTGTAGGAAATAACCAGTCTTTCTTCTCAGACATGATAGTGTACAAAGAATACATAAACATATATATGTATATATACACACATATGCAGTGAATGAAATTGTGAAACAATTGCTGTAGAGCTTAAATGACTCATTCCTTTGTCTTAATGGGCATGGAAAATAAGTAATCAGTGCACAGTCTCCACCCATAAATGTATCTGTTTCTACAGGTACTGGATGTGAGCAACTGAGTCACTGCCTTAGATCTGCCCTCCTCAACCTTTCCTCTCACATGCACTTTTCCCAAAGTGCCATCTGTTAGTACTTCAGTGATCAGCAAGATAGTCTTAACTACCATAACATCAAGCAACAAGCTGAACAAAGGGATAGAGTCTAACACACTGAGCTGGCTGTCCCAGCTGAATCATAACATTGTTGAGGTTAGGAAAGACCTTTAAGATCATCAAGTCCAACCGCTAGCCCAGCACTGGCAGGTCCACCACTAAACCCTGTCCCTAAGTGCCACATCTACATGTCTTTTCAACATCTCTAGGGGTGTGGTGACTCAACCACTTCCCTGGGCAGCCTGTGCCAGTGCTTGACAGTCCTTTTGATGAAGAAATTTTTCCTAATGTCTAATCTAAACTTGCCCTGGTGCAACTTTAAGGCTGTTGACTCCAATGCTATCACTTGTTACCTGCAGTAAGAGACCAATACCCACCTCCTTGCAACCTCCTTGCAAGTGCAACCCTTGATTTCTATAAGTAAGTAAAATTTGAGAGTGTTAGTCCACTCCAGTCTGAATCTAAGATGCTTCAGCTGGTAAGATGCACCTAAGACAAGACTATACCCATGAGCCTTATTTCTGCTTAGTGCCTTTTTTTTTTTTCCATGTCAAAAAGCATCCATATGTTACATAGACCTCTTTGTGTGGCCTCCCAGTAACAAGACACAGTAGACATTATTGATGGGAAATGCTGCAGGGTTTGAATAAACAACTTCTAGATTGTAAATGCCCTTTAATATCTGAATTATGTTGTAATTATTTCCATTCAGCAACCTCATAAGGAGAGAGGTCACATAATTTTCTGTATTAATAAGTATAACTGAGCTGAGTCACCAGGATTCATATAATAATGCATTTGAAAAACCAGATCTGACACATGTATTTTTCCTTGAGGGCTTTTAAAATTGCACATTATTTGTTGTCTTTTAGGAAAGAAATGCTGAAAATGCTATTGAAGCTCTTAAAGAATATGAACCAGAAATGGGCAAAGTGTATCGACAAGACCGAAAAAGTGTACAGAGGATTAAAGCAAGAGACATTGTCCCAGGTGATATTGTAGAAGTGGCAGGTAAGACTAATTTCTGTACTGCATACATGTATTAGCATAGTAGTGTAAAACTGTTGTGGGGGCCTTATCTTAATGATTTGAGGCCCTGGGGAGGGGGTTTCAAAATCACCTAAGTATGTGCTTTCACTTCAGAACAGTCCTGCCTCTCTTTATTTGTAATTACCTTAAATGTGCATTTGCACTGAGGGAATTGTTTTTCAAATTGCCACTTAGTTTAATTGGTAGGTCTAAAAGCACCTTAATTGGAGCAGAGGTTTAACACTTGTCAGGGCTATTTTCTGAAGTCTGATTTCAGTGTGTCTTAACTTGCCTGTTTTCTATCACAAAATACTCTTTTTTTTCCCTGCTTTTAAATACATTCAATTTCCTTAGGATCTGCTATGTAAAGACACTTTGTTTTTAGTCATGCTCTGCTCTTTATCTAAGGAAAGATAAGGTTTATTCCAACTCTGACACTTGTAGTAGCAGCGCCTTTCAAATTCTCTTACAGATGTCTTCCTCAGTCCGCTCAGCCAGTATGACTAGCATGTGGCATCATTGTTTCCTCATCTTTCATAATTCTTTATTGCTTCTTTTGCCTATTGCTGTGTAGGAGACCACAAATAGAGAGAGAATTTCCTGTTTCTTCAGTGTAAGCGTTTGAAGTACCAGTCTTAAAAGACTGGACTATTGCATCCAGCTTTCTAATAACTTAGATTTGCCCTAAGAGACATATCTTTATTTGGAAGAAGTGCAAAAATAGAAGTATTGTATACTGACAGCTAAACCACCTTCATTTTGGTGATAATGCCATACCAGTAACTTCTCTTAAACTGGACCTGTCAGTGACTTTAATGTTTCCTTTCCCTTCCCAGATAAAACTAGGTGATTCTTGTA
This sequence comes from Agapornis roseicollis, assembly GCA_002631895.1. Taxonomy (NCBI): domain Eukaryota; kingdom Metazoa; phylum Chordata; class Aves; order Psittaciformes; family Psittacidae; genus Agapornis; species Agapornis roseicollis. Next base: position 218,765 of record NDXB01003271.1, on the reverse strand, counting down.
GAGTGTCAGGACTGATGGCATACTCATATTTTGTAGGTCATTATCAACTGCTAAGTGAGTGATTGCTCCTTTGGGAACAATTTAGGGTGTACATCAAACTTTCTTTGAGGTAGTGTCACTTTGCTTTTAGAGGTGGTAGCTGTCTCAAGAGGAGATAAATATATACCCTTAAACTTGACTATCCTCCTATTGTAATTAGCAAGCAGAGAGAGTATGCACTCAAAGTGAAGTTAGTGTTGGCTCTCTGCCGAGATTTCATTTCTTGAGAAACTATCATTCACTGAGCCCTGTCTGGGGCCTCCGTTTTGTGCATAGGATGATTTCAGCCACAGCAGCCCTGGCTGTGATAGTTGAAAGTGCGAATCTCATGAAGGCTGAAGCTAGTTTCCTCTTAACATCTGTTGGTGAGGAACAAGTACAAATACAAAGTACTGATAGCTGAAATAAAGGGTGAGTTGTGATACCTTGTCACTTACTCAGCTGTTTTGACTCACTATTGCTGCACTGTACAATCAAATCTGTGGGTTCTGCAATGAGATTTGGTTTCGGCAGCTGATGGGTTTTTTGTCCTTTTTGAGGTAAACAGAACTGTATAAATTACAGATTCTGCAGTAAATGTCTAGTCCAAGGTTTCATCCTGTTTTTAAATGTCAGCAATAGAATGGTAGTTTTGGAAGCAGTTTATATCCTGGGAATACACTCGGGTTGTGTTTTTTGGTACTTCAAAGCAGTATTGGTAAATTGCAAAGTGATGACTATGTATTTTGGGCTGGTTTGGGGTATCTCACTAAGGAAAAATGCTGGATTTTGCTGCTCTGCCAGGTATCTAGAGCACAGGAAGTTTTCTGCTTGATTCTTGCTGTTTTGGAAGAGTGGAGAACAAACTTACTAATATGCTCATGCAGGGAAACAAATTACCCAGCTTCTATGGCTGTCCTTTATGGTAGGTGGTCTAGCTTGTGGATTGGCTGTAGAAGCTCATGCTGGTTAAAATATTCTGCCTTGGAGCTGATGACACAACAGTTTGTCTTAAGCTCTCAGCATATTTTTCTTACATAGACAGGTATGATCACCTGCAGCTTTAAGTGAAGGTACCTTAAGCATAAGTCAGGTTTGATACAGAAGTGCTTCAGTATAATATGAACTCTGATACTGAAACAATAAATTCTAACTTGTAGCCAGATGATGATATTTTAATTGTAATCAAGCTCAGAAAAGCCACCAAGCAAGTAGTGAAGAGCAAGACACTATGTACCAGTGTTAGTGTCAAGACCTGGAGGTGAGAGAGACTGTGTGCATGTCTCTGCCTCAAGTGCAAGAGTACTGCGATGGCCTTTGACATGGTGTTTGCAAAAAGATGACCATGTAGGGAAGTGACAGAGCACTTCATACCGGGATACATATCTGGGTATGGAATTCTAGGCAAAGTGCCAATGACATTTGTGTGTCCAGGCAAGTATCTTTCAACCAAGTGGCATAAATAACCAGGTGATAGGTTTCTCCCCTATGCTGATACCTAATTTTGAGCAACTTCATAAAGATCTTCCATTACAGCCTAGTTGTAGTTAACGTTATAACAGCTTTGTTCATTTGAAGTAGCTGTATGTGGGCTTGACACAGAAATATGTCTTCATTGCAGGAACTGGTAGATTGAAAATGGGGGAGTGTATTTGCCTCTTTACATTGCAGGAGTTTCCTGAGAATAAGGAGCATTGAACCATTTCCAAAATTTGGTATTTTCCATAGTTTTGAACCCATTAAAGGTAACCTGGTTGGCTTACCATAAGCCAAAGACAGTGCAATAATGGTTTATGCTATTACTTTTTCTTCTGACTCCTTATGCTATTTGTGGACTTTGACTGCACTGTAGACTATAGTCTGCCTCGTGGCCTTCTAAAATAAAGCTCCTGGAAAATGTTTTCTTTAAGTGATCAGTTTGCAGAGGAAATGGATGTTGGTTTATTTGACTAGAATAGGGAGAAACTGCAGGACTGTACTGTCACCTTATAGTAAATATAGAATAACCTGAATTAGATGATCCCTCAAGTGGTAGATAACCTAATGTCTTACATGCCTCTTGGGGATCAGTGTGCATGCTGATACTGCAGAACACTATGAGCAGTTACTGGTCCTTATGCCCACTAGTTAACAAATTCAACAGAAATCCTGCACTAAAATGCAGGTATATGAGCTGATACTGTAGTCCATGTTTGTCTGGAGAATGTACAGGCATGAATTTCTTGACTGTATATGTTTGGAAGAATTTCTTCCATGTCCACTTAAGCAGAGATTCTACAAAAGATACTGTTCTATCAATGGGAACTCTCCAGGATGGAATTGGGATTACAGGTTTGGGCTGTATGGCTTAAATTTGCTTGCAGACCATTGGTGGGCATAGTTCAGAACTGTACTGTGTGAGGGTTACTAAGCTACACTGTTTATTTCTTAGAATTGATGAACTGAAAAAAAGGCCAGATGCTGTCCTCAAATGGCTTTTCAGTTTGCCTGTCTTAAATGGATTATCTTGCTGCTAATAAAAGCTTAAGTTTATTGGTGGGGCGTGCACTCTAAATTTGTAAGTAGTGGCTATCTTAATAAGTCCTTTGTTTTAATTGAGATTTTGTTTGCCTTGGTTGAAGTAACATTTTAAACAGAAACTTAAACCAGCATGCCTTTAGTTTGTAGAAATTGTGTGTGAAGTCCAGTTATACAAATTAGGATAAACTGGTTGCAGATAATTTTGTTTTAAAGAAGCACATTTGGGAACAGAAGCTCTTGACACTTCCATTGTGTTTTCTGGTCTAAAATGTTTTATTTTAGATAAAGTATATCTGACTTTCTGTAACTTAGTAAATGAATATATATTAATTGCAATCATTAAGTGACCAAACTGGAGCCATGGTAGTTCTTCTTTTCTCTGAAGTGTTGAATGATGGTTCTTGTCATCTGCTCTTACATCTGTAAGTACTCAATGGCTTAAAAATGCACATAAGAGTTCCCAGAAGCTGGTGCTTATTAATTAATGTGTATTCCAGAAGACTTAACTTCAAGATTATACTTGGCATAAAGTATGCAAGAGCTGCTTTCTGAGGCTTTTAATTCTAATTGCAGACTACCTTAAGACTTTTCCTAAAGCATAGATGCCTTATAATTAAGGAAAGATAAATTTTGGGGTGAAGAAGCTTGGGAAGACAGGTCCTTAAAATTAACTCCTTCAAATTCCAGTGTGGTTATGAGGAGCTCTAGGTTCTCCCTGATAGTAAGCAAGGAACATTGATATTGAAGATCTCACTCTAAAACGTCTGGGTCGTTGTGCCTGTGTTACTTTTCTAATAACTAGAATCAATTTTCAGATTTGGTACTAGAGATGTAGGTTTGGGTTTTTTCTAACTATTGAGATGAAAAAAACAATGAAAAGGAGGAGTAAGACCCATGTCCAGAATAGTGACCTCCTGGAGGCTGTTACAAAAGCATACTGCTGAGAGGGTCACTTGAGACACAAAGAAGTTGACTGCGAGTTAGTTTTTGGTTTGCTTGGGTTTTCTTAGTGCAAGTTGTTGGGTTTACACTTATTTTGCGTTTTGTATAAAGTACTGCTTTTGAAGCAGAAAAAATACAGAAGTAGGATCAGTGGTTGATAAACACACCTATGAGTGCTGCATAAATCTGAGCTTCAGCAGGCACTTTGGTTGTCAAACGTGAATGCACCAGAGGCAGTTGTGAGATAACCAGATACTGTTCAAACTCCACTGGACACTCCACTGAAGTCTGGTGAGGTTCAACTGAGGGCACAGCCTAAATTTGTGTCACTTTGAACACACGTTTGAAAACTTGCAAAGCACATTTCCAATTTTTTCCCAATTCCTGTAGCATTTTCCTCCAGAGTTGCCAAACTGTTAGGTAAAAACAATGAAACTGTGTTTTAATTGTCTGAATTCAGACCATGTCTGATGCTCTGTACTCCAATTAGAATCAATATTGCAGCTGGGTTTTATTATAAGCACAGATAGTACTGACCGAAATACTTGAACATAAAGATAATGTTCTGTTAATACCCTATCACCCTGGCAAAGCAAGGCTGAAGACAACTTGCACTCAGAGTTATAATGCACCTTCCAAGATTCTTACTGCTTGTTCCTCTGTTGCCCAAATGCAACCTACCTTGGAAACAGAGCTTCAGCTTTGTTTTTTGTGGCTTTGTTCTCTACTTGATCTGGCAGAAGTTAAAACATAATTTCACTTTGTTTTTTCTGCTATCTTTATAGGCTGATAACAAGAGTGTTTAATCTAGAAGGCAATGATATAAATAGAACCACTAATTAAAAGCTAAAGGTAGATAAATTTGGATTAAAAATAAGTGCAAACTTACAGACAGGGTCTGTTGGCACATCTTATTCAGTGTTCTGGTGCCCTCTTCAGAGAGAGTGACACTTAAAACTGTGTTTGTACAAAACAGGAAGAAATACAATAGGAATGATTCAAGTCTTATGCACTATTTAATACAGTATATAATTTTTTTCTCATGAACACTGTCTACTCTGTAACATGCATCATAAAAGCAAAGAATGAATGTATTCAGATGTGCTGTTCTGTCATCCTAGTAGTAAAAGCAAATGGTGTATTACAGGTACAGTTAAAACTGAATGGACCAGTGGTATTAGATTTCTTTTCAGGAAAAGCTGTATTTGACTGCTTTGGAATGGGAACTCAGACTTAAAATATGCTTCATAGTCGCTCTTCTAATTTTGACAATTTGACACTCTTGGCCTTGTATGAAGGTGTAGATAGGCTCAATCTTCCTGTTCTGTAGAGCTGCTGATTTTTGGTAGCATTTTATTATACCTTGATCAGGAAGTGTTAAATGCTTAAAAACTTTTACTACAGAAGAAAAATGAGGTTTCTGATAGTCTAATGAAATGAAACACAATAGGAAGTTGAGTTTGTATGCATGCGGGGGGGGGGAAGAGGGGCTAAACTGAGCTCGTATTACGGAAGCTTAACATAAAAAGCAGTTGTGCTGTGACAGCTGTACTTCTGAATAGAAGCAGTTGTTCTGGTCAGGTGTAAGCTTCAACTATTTCTGTCCCCCAGCAGAAAAAAATGCCAGTTTCTGGTTTATCAAAGTATGTAGCATCACATATGTGTTACTTTCAGCCTACCCATTTCAGTTCTTAAACCTTAAGGTGATGCCCATGCTTAATATAGGAAGCTTCAGTTGCCTCAGTTTATCAGTAAATGTTCACACAATGGTGTGTCCTCTAATTTAGAGGATAAGGAACTTAATTTGGGCCAAGAAAGGGGACTTTGGAATGACTCTTTCAAGAAGCTAAAGATCTCATTAGGAAAAGTGGATTAAATAACTGTACCTATAGTAATATGTAATGTTGAAACAAAGGCAAGAGTTGCTAACACTTCATGGTTTTTTGGCAAAAGAATTGTATTAATTCTTTATTAATTCATTCCTGTCCCTTTTAATGGCAAAACCCCATGTATGGTGTATTTTGAATCAGGAATGTTTTAATAGCAGTGTGGTAGGTTATATCTGCAGGATTTGATAGTATTTCTACCATAGCCATATGAAATTAGAGCATCCTGATGAAGCAGAAAAAAGACCATAGTGTCTTTTTAAGCCCTGGAACACGTAATAATAAACTTTAGTCTATTAAGACACTTAAAGGGGAGGGGTGGAATGACAACAATTTTATACTTTTTGCTGTCTTCTCCATTTGGTGTTTTATGGCAGTTCTTTGGGGATGTTTTTACTTGCTTTTGGGAACTGTTGTGTTCCTGCATTGTTCAACCATGTGTTGAGATAGTGTCCCAGTTCTTCAGAACTTGCCTAAAACATAGTTACAAAATTGGACAGCAATGGCAGAATAGTTTAGAACTGTATGGATAATCTCTATTGCTAAAGTCCAGTTCCAGCCCTCATCTGCTGATAGCAGATACAGGTCAACGTTAGCTTTGGTTAATGATAAACATAAATAAGACAGCTTTAGGTGCATGTTGTATATGAACAACCATTCTAACTTGTACAGGCAAAATTACTTTTATTTACTGTGATCAAGTAGATGGGTTGTCTGCAAACATGTAACTTGCTTTGCTAAGAAGAGAAATTGTTCTTGTAATGCTTCTGTTAACATAGAAAGGAAGCAAAACTTTCCATTTTTTATGATATACCTGTTTGTAAACCTGCTGTTAACAAGTGGGAGGGACCGAAGGCAGTTAACAGAGCTGGTATCAGTGTTCAAAGTACACATTTAAAGTAGTAGTTTCATTTTGAGGACTCTTGTATATCATAGTGGCTTCTTGGGAGTAAAGTTAATACTGCTTCCTTCATCTCCTGTCACCAACAATTTTGGTTAGAAGACCTATAATAACATTTGGAACTTGAAAGATAAATATGGTCTTGTTGTAGTCTAAAGTTCTTTGTTGATACCCAGATGTAGCTAAAAATATAACAGGGACTGAGATCCACACAACTTTAATAAGCTTACTTTGCCTCCAGCTTCACTGTTCATGGAACAGTGCCTCAGCACTTCTTCCTGTCTTCCTTGGTTTTAAACCACAGGCTGATCTATCCTGCAACATGCCAGTAGTGCATTTTGGCTGTAGAGGTCTCCCATTGAGTGTCTCCGACCATATTTTGACCAAATTCTGAAATTAAATATTTAGTAGTATTGCTGTCTTGGAAACTGTTAAAGGATTATCAGTGCTCAAATGAAATACCTACATAACAACTTGATCATTTTAGTCACTGCCTGTCATTAAGTAGGGACTAACATTGCTTAATATATTCTATATTTGGAGACTTGAATCCTTCTTCATTTCAAGGCAGCTTTGCGAGGTGAACAGGGCAGTTTCTGGGCTGAATTGTCCTTAAAGACTAGTTCCCTTCTTGGGGAACTGCAATCATTTCTGCAAGTGCACACCTGCTTTGAGCTGATAAGTGGGGTTGTACTGTGCTTGAAATTAAACATGCATCTAAATTACTGTACATACAGAGTGGAAATTGACCTATAATATTGCCACAGCATTGGGAGGAGTAAGATAAGATGTGGAGAGCTTTGAATTTGAGAAGCAATGCTACAGTGTTAAATGTAATCAGTGGGAATCTTGGCAAGATAACATTGCTAATAATCAGATTGGTAGCTGAAGAATCCAGGATTTTCAGATATTCAGTTGTCTGTGTTTTCAGTGAAGGAGTATGGCTTGTTTAAAATAATTGACATAGACTTCAAGAATTCAAATCAGGACTAAATACCACTCCAGGCTTGATCAAAGAGTGGAAACTTTAATATTCTGCTTTGGTATAGACTCATGCACAGTTAAATAAAATTGCTGTTTATTCTGTTTTACACCTTGCAGGGACCAGGTTGTTTTAAACATTCCTTTATTGTGTGCTGAATCTCAGTATAAAAATTCTAAGAGTATTCTGTGCATGAATAGAGGGATTCTGTGAATAAAACTGTAATGATTTGAACCAAACCCTATTCCTGCTCTTTCAAGAAGCAGTCAATTTTATAGTTCAAAGGGCTGTTTTAATCAGTAGTTAAGCATTTGGCTGTGCTGTGCTTTAGGGACCAAACCTGGGCAGTTTTGAAAGCAGCTTCTTTGATTTCTTCAGAATGGGGTGACTATTTAGGATTTTAAAAACCTGTGGTTAAAGTAATGGATGAAAATACTTCTGCAACTGACTTGATATTTTAGAGGTAAACCTGAATTTATATCCGTTTAGACTGTAGCAGCTCTGTACTTAGCAATGTTAATACATATTCACCTTCTAATTTCTTGTCTTTCAAGTCTTGGGTTATACTTTTACTGGTTCTGTGGATTGAAATGTAATTGTATTTAAACCACCCCCCAGTTTCTTTCTGGTGTTGAAGTGTATGGAAAAAAGCCTTCTACTCTGAGATGAGATCTGCACTAGACGGCTTACTAAAATTTCCTGTGGGTTCCTATCTGCCATAGGATGATTTCCTATGTATATTCAGTTTCAGTTATGCTCATGAAAGTATCTTCAAGTCTATAAACAACTGGTTGTCAGAACTGTTATTTTGCAAAGAGCTGCTTAAAATAGTTCTGTAACTGACCCTGATGTACAGCTTTCCTGCCTATTGGAAATGCCTTGAATATTTCACTCCAGGCTTCTCAGGCAAAGTTGGTGATTGAATAATGTGGCCTATCTTAAATTGTTGAGAGGAATATATATAAAAAGCTGCAGTATCCTAATAAATTTAACACTTCAGTTCTGGTGATTCAGACAATTCATAATGATGGTGATAGTTTTCATGGACATACTGATGCATGAGTATCAGTTTTCTGTGAAAGCACGGGTCTCTCCTAGTTTGAACAACTGAGCTGTTCAGAAGAAATAGGTTGGAAAATCACTTGCAAACTTTTCCATATGTTCTGTCCAGTTACTGGAATGTTTTAAGATTATTTTTGAACAGCTTTTTTGTGCTACTCTTGAATAAATACTTAACAGTATTGTCAAATGTGGTAGTGTATCTGGGTTGGCTGTAGTTTTCCAGCTGCTTTAAGTACTTTGAGAACGTTTCTGCAGATTGGCAGGGGTTACATCACACTGTGCTGAAGCATTAGCCTGTTGTTCAGTGATATCTAAAAACCAGCTGCTACTATATGTCTGCATCTAAACCTCCTCATGACATCAAGAGGGCATATTGAGTAGTTTTGCCATTTTTGGTCTAGGTCACTGTTTGTCTAACGCTATTTTCTCTTGCTGCTCAAGGGCATTGTGGCTTAAATTAGTTTTCACATACTATAATGATACAGAAAGGGGATTTGTGGTGATTTATTGGATCCCTTCATATACACACACTTACAAAAATAGGTATCTAAGTCTACAAGCAAGACTACGTAATCTTTTGCTGATTTTAATGGTTGAGATTTCTTTGACCTTAGAAGAAGTCACATGATGTAAGTTTACTTAACATTTGAAACAGCTCTTAACTCTCTTCAGTGTTTTGTTGCATAGTTTTTGTGTGAGTGGTTGTATGTTCTATGGCTGTAACACCACAGTGGAGTTTCTCATGGTTGTTATTTGTTAATGTGCATTATTGCTGTTAGTTGCATAAGCAGTTCCTGCAGGAATTGCAGCTTGTTTTAATTTTACTGCAGAGACACAGGCTCCATCTACTGAGAAGATCAGCTTTTATGGGCTAGTTATTCTCCCTTCTCTGTTTCCTTCCATTATTTTGTCATAAAAAGGAAGTTGAGGCTTGAATACATGTAGTGCTAAATTATGTTAGGAATGTTTGATTATACACATTCATCAGCAATATTGACATACAGAATGTAGAACCCCCAATATGAGTCAGAAACGTGACTGTCATTAATATGCTTTAGCACAAGTTAATTTGCATGCAGCCATTTATTAACAGTAGTCACAAAATGGTGGAGCTTTAGCTCTTTAAAACTAGAATAAGTAGACAAGAGGAAGCAAGAAAGTGGAAGAATTATGGAATGACAGAGATGCAGGAGCTAAACTGGCCACACAGCTCTGGCAACTGACTTCTTTACCCTCTACCATCTTTACAAGCATGCTGTTAACATCCTGTGTCTCCTGCTGCCTTGGTATCTCAAACACCAGGCCTGGAGGGTTTGGGTTTTTATTCCCCCCAGTGTTCTCTTCTGCAAAGTAGAAATATATATGACAAGATAAACATAAAGAGTCCTGAGAGAATTCTAACTGGGATATGGATTGTGGTATGTTTAGTAAGTGTTACTGAAAAATAAAACTAGTGTATGACCTGAAATTAACTTCTAACTCTGAAACATCTGACAATATTAAAGGATAATGTTAAAAGAGCAGATTTGAAGAAACACATTATTCTCACAATTGGTGCCAAAGAAAAGGAAATACAACTTCTTTTAGTTTCTGCGTAAATGTGAATAACATTTTGGTCTTTGTAGAGCAGAGGAGGTGCTTTGGGCATAGGGAAAACCACCAGATGGCTTTCCAGGACCAGTTATCCTGAAAAGGAAACTTGATGCACTTTAGCTCTGGGGCTTGGGTTTTTATAAATACATATTCTGAAATAGATATCTTCCTCCTGATAATGTTTTCTCTTTGCTTTCAAGTGGTAATCATGTGATCAGAAAACCAATTCAGTGATTTACAGCTTCTTCCTTTGAGGTTGGGTAGGGATAGAGATCTTGAGGGCAAATCTCAATTGCTGAAGTATATTGGATACTCAGAAAATTGGAGTATTGCAAACCACAAAGTAGTAATATACTGTTAGTAATCTCAGTCATTTGGACCATTAGTGGAAAATAGTTTTCCTGGCTGATGGAGATAATAGTATGCTTGGTTAGAAATCTCTTAGATAACATTCTAACTTTGTCTTGTTCATTTCTTCGTAGTTGGAGACAAGGTTCCTGCCGATATAAGAATTACTTCTATCAAATCTACAACTCTAAGGGTAGACCAGTCAATTCTCACAGGTATATTTTCTGTGAATTTTGGATAATTATGTGCATAATTGCAAGTGCCTTTTCACCATTTGTTTAGAATAATCAATTAGAAACAAGCCTGTAGCTATTCAAGTGCTCTGTTGCATTAAAGTGCAGTAGATTTCTGATCTAGTAACTTAACTCTTAGAGTGGCTGAATGCATTGCTTCATTACTGGCTCTGCATGTTAACTTCAGTGGTATAAACATTCTTACTGAGAAGTGTAATGCTTTTTTTTGGGGTTTCTTTCTCCCTTCCCCTCCCAAGACACACACCAGTAACTTGTGGGAAACTGCAAAATGAAGGATTTCTATTCTAGTTTGTGCAGTCTTCTAGGTTTAAACATCTTGACACTGCTCAAAAATGAAAGTATGGAGAACTTACTAAATGTCTTCTGTAACAGTTACCCTTTTTTTTCCTCACAGGAAGGAATAACTTGAAATTCAGGTAGCTTTTAAACCACTGTTCCTAAAGACTGGGTGCCCTAAAGCCTTATTTGCTGAAATTCTGTGCATGAGCATTCATGTGTTTCCTGGTACCAGCTCTCCAATGCAGGAGCTATATTTAGAGCACTTTTCAGATTTGTTGAAAACAAAACAAAGTAGCAGTACTTCTGAATATAGGAAAGAAGCTAGGAATCAACCAGGCGTGCTATAACGTGGATTATCTTGGCTGGAACATGAAGATCTGCCTGCCTGTTTTGGTAGCATAAATTAATGTTAACTAGCTCTGAATTTTAAAACAGTGAAGTATTCATAAGAAACCTATTTTTGATCCTCGAGTCTATCTTGAAACAAGCTCCAAAGTTTCTCAGTACAGATGATGAATAGCATAGAACTGATTGAGCTTACTTATGTTTAGCATAAGAAAATGTAGGCACTCCATGTTCGTCAGGCTGTCAGAACTGAAATAAGTAGATGAAGAAATGCACCAGAACGGGAATAAGTCCTTCTTCTGTTTAAATAGCAGAATTCGTTTTTTTAAAGAAAGCCTTTTCTGTTTTCAGCCTATTTTAAGTTGATGCTTGAGTCTCCTAACTAATAAAGGACAACTGAAGTCTAAGATGCCACTTTAAAGCTTGTAAAAGTAGGAGGCTTTGGCTCTCTTGGCTTACAAAAAATAGCATAACTCTGTGATGGAAGCTAATGGCAGCATCTTATGAAGTCTGATGTGGTAATTAACATCTCTGTTCTATAGGAAAGAAACATTTATATACCTGTGTGACATATTCATAGAAATTGATACTCAAGGTCTTTATGGAAGACTTCTCTGAAGTCTTCCAACTGAAGAGGTAACAAGCAGATGGGTGCATGACACTTAAATCAGGTCTGCCAGTATAGACATGATATATGCAGTCACAGATGTATAACTGTGGTAACATCTATTTAAAGGAAAACATACCTCTTGCAGTGCATAAAGAACAGAAATGCTTGTTATTCCATGCGAAACACACACAATAGTTCATGGAGTAGATCTTCCTACATTAAGAGGGGTGGAATATCAGCTGCTTACTTTTCCTGTTCCTTAAAAGACATGGTGTATGCTTCATTTAGTCTAACTCTATCAAATGCTTACTTTGCTATTTCCATTAAAAGCCAGCCATTCATTTTTTTTGTCAGCTGAAATATTTCTTGTTTCACTTAAGCAATTAAATAAAATCATTTGAGGAAAGAAGTTTGACAGCCTGCAAAATCTTAGGACTGAAGATTATAACTTTTTGATTCCCTATAGGACTCCAGATGATATATGTATAATCTCTTCTTAAGACTATTATCTCAATTTTAGGTGAATCCGTGTCTGTTATTAAGCACACTGACCCTGTGCCTGATCCTCGTGCTGTAAACCAAGACAAAAAGAACATGCTTTTTTCTGTAAGTTACTTGGGTTTAGATGTTTAAAACTTCTATAAAATAATACTGAAGCTGATGAACAAAAATGTGCAGAATTTCAGGACTTCTTTGCTGTATTATCTGTATGTGTGTGTCTGTGTACATGGAACTAAATTAATTAAAAAATAGAAATAACTTCTAATAAAAAAGGTCCTGAGTGAAGATGTTGCTTGAAACAAGTTTATATGAGGAAACTGATTTTTGTCCTTCACACTTTTAAAGTGCTTTTACACTGCTTTTAGAATCATAAAATAATATCACAGAATAGTTAGGGTTGGAAAGGACCTTAAGATCATTTAATTCCAGCCCCCCTGCCATAGGCAGGGACACCCCACACTAAACCGTGCCACCCAAGGCTTCGTCCAACCTGGCCTTGAATACTGCCAGGGATGGAGCACTCACAACTTCCTTGGACAGCCCATTCCAGTGCCTCACCACCTTAACAGGAAAGAATTTCTTCCTTATATCCAATCTAAACCTCCCCTGTTTAAGTTTGAACCAGTTACCCCTTGTCCTGTCACTACAGCCCCTAAAGTAATAGTTCTTAAGACAGATAAGAAAGCCCAAACCAGTGGGATTGGGTGGCTAAAACTTAGAAAGCTAGTTATCAATAGAAATTAAACAGGTTGTGTGAATTTCCTTAAAGGAAGCATTGAATGCCTTTCAGATAGCAAAATAACTATTCCCATATTGTTGGCAGGCACCTTGAAGAAAATCTTAACTGTTCTTTCTCATGTTAAGTGTTCACAGGGAGCCCCAGAGAGCACACCATAATAATTAACATTAAATATGGCAAAATATAATCCTCATAAAAGGAAGGAAAAAAAACCCACCTAAGATTCCAGTTGAAATACATACTGGTTATTCAGCAGCTGGGTTTGACTGTTGCTTATTGTTGATCACTACTGTTTCGGTTGAGGCCCATTCTGTAAGCAGAAATTCTATACTGGAGTATTCCCTTACAGATATTGGGGTAATGTTATTCTCCTCATCTTTTTGTATATCCTAGCTGAAAAGGTCTAGACGTATGTAAGGTGTTTTTGTTGGTTTGGGTGTTTTAAATCAAAACCAAACAGAACCCACCACCAACACCACCAAAACCTGTTTATAGGTTGACTATAAGTTTTCTCTTCCCTTTTCTTTACATAGGGTACTAACATTGCTGCTGGTAAAGCTATGGGAGTGGTTATTGCAACAGGAGTAAATACTGAAATTGGCAAAATCCGTGATGAGATGGTGGCTACTGAGCAGGAGAGAACCCCACTGCAACAGAAACTGGATGAGTTTGGAGAGCAGCTGTCAAAAGTCATCTCGCTTATCTGCATTGCTGTTTGGATAATAAACATTGGTCACTTCAATGATCCGGTTCATGGTGGCTCCTGGATTCGAGGTGCTATCTATTACTTTAAAATTGCTGTTGCTCTTGCTGTTGCTGCTATTCCTGAGGGTCTGCCTGCTGTCATTACCACCTGCCTGGCTCTTGGAACCCGGAGAATGGCCAAGAAGAACGCCATTGTTAGAAGTCTTCCCTCTGTGGAAACCTTGGGTTGCACCTCAGTTATTTGTTCTGACAAGACTGGTACTCTGACCACGAATCAGATGTCAGTCTGCAGGGTATGTTGAACTAACTTGTTTCTATTTCTTTTTCTCCTCAGCCCCTCTGAATAGTCAGCATTGCTTGAATTCTTTTGATTGCAAGTCTTTGGGTTCTCATATCATAAAAATCTTGCTTTATTTTCCTAAGATAAGCTTCCACTTTTAATTCAGTTTTCCACTGTGCAGTGTTTAAGGCTTTTATCTCTTCCCTTATTTAGTCATGGCCAAAAATAGTTGTACCCTCGCTTGATGGAAGGCAAAGTTGTTTGCAAGCAGCTTTCCATTGACTTGTCTGTAAGCCATTCAGTCTACTTGTAACTAGGATTTAATCCCCTGTTTCAGAAAAGTAAGATAGTTACACACATCTTGCTTCTACAGTGTAAATGTGAAAGACTTGCCTCTTTTACTTAGCAAGATGACAGTCATGGGAAACTTAGCCATTACTACAGTAACTTGGATATCCTGTGGTATTTTCACTACTGAGTGGTTCCACCTTTATTTGGTTACTTTATCTTCAGTAGCTCTTACTGGTCTGATGTAGATCACTGGTGTTCCCAGTGTGCAGCATTGTATGACTAATCTGGCAACTTTGAGGTGTGGTTGACCCTGAAACCAGCATTGCCAGGGTCATCTTCAATGTGTGGCTTATCTTTAGGTAAGCATAAATTAGTACCCCTTGTCCCTTCCCCCCAGTGTTCATTCTAGTGTTTATGAATTTGGGGCTTTTATAGCTTGACATGATGCATGTTCAGTTGCCAGTTCTTTCTCCTATACTTGATATTTGGTATAGTAATTTCATGGAGAAAACACGAGGTTCTTCTGTGTAACTGTAGATGTTTGGTGGTATAGCAACTTTAGGACATCAAATGTTCAGAGTCATTACCTCGGGTTAGAATTCCAAATGTATAAATTTTGAGTGCTGCACACCAGTGGTGAAAGGTTGTAAGCCTTAAGCACTTTATTCTCATGTGATTGATGGCATTTTCTTTCTAATTGGTGGTTGACTTGTTCTACTTCCTTAAGTATTGTAGTATTTATACCTAAGAGACACAAAGCAGCTGCTCATCAGTATTCTAGAGGAGGTTACTTGCAGTAGAGTTGCATAACTGCCCTAGTCTTTGCAGGGATTTTTTTTTCATCATGCAGATGCCAAAAGCAGAAGGCTTCCTGGTTAACTCATCCTTTAATTTGTGTTTATTTAAAAGCTCAAACTGCTCTAGTCCTTACATTTGAAGAGCTAAGTGTTTCAGATTTTGTCCAGTGCAACTTACTTGGTTCCTTGTTGAACTCTGACAGTTACAAAATAACCTTAATTGCAAGATTTTGCAAAATGTAGCAAAATCATAGTGTCTGTGAACTCTACACTGCTGCTTGCTTTCACTCTCACTTAGCTTTTGAGGAAGACTGGTTTACAACACTAATTCTACTTGTAGTTAGATTTTATGTCAGGAGTTATGACTGAGTGTTCTAAAGAACTCTATACTAAGAAGTTTCAGGGGAAATGTGGGAATGTGTTTTAAGGTCAGCCTGCTGTATCTCCCTTTGAGAATGCTCTTACTCTCTTTGTGGACTTCTAATTCATCAGCTTGTCTAGCTTTTTGATCTTTAAACCACTTTAAAGATTATAGGACATTGATGCAGATCAGTTGCAGAACACCTAATTATTAGGCTGTATTTTGTGAAGATGGTTGCCTAAAACATAAGGCAACACAATATAGGGGAGGAAAGACACTGGCAAAATGGTTTATGCTAACCAATGAATAAGATGTTCCATTAAGATACAGAATCAATTAGTGATTAAATTTGCTTCTCTGCTACCACTCCAGCAAGTCATGGTAAGAGCATGACAGCTTCAGGCACTACATTTTTTTATCTCCCATCAATCCCAGATGTGGTTTTGCCTGTAGGTCTCCTAGAAAGGAAACAAACACAAAGGCAAGATTGAGATGCAGATGTCATGGGGTGCAACTGAGTCTTTAGCTGAAAATAACACTTCAGCCTGTGCTAGAAGGGCACTTGAGCAGTCTGAATGTGTCATCCAGTAGACTGGTAGCATAAAAAAAAGTTACTTATAACTACAAAACCAGGGCAAGGAAACACTTAATGTCTGGTATTAAGGGAAACTGGCCATAGTCTGGCTCTTGCCTAAAATCTCACCTCTTAGAGCTAGAAGCTACTGGTATCTGTAGATGCTTTTATTTTTACTTTGGCAAGAGCTTCCAGTTTCCAAGCTGCCCTGTGCTGCTTTTATTGGAGCTGCTGTTTTAAATATACACAGGAGAATTGATTTACAAGTCTGAAGCCTATGAAGAGCTTTGGGCTATGTTCAGGATTGCCCAGTGGATGTGTGAGTAGTCTTCACAGCTGAAGTGTGTGTAGTTATGTGGTTTTCAATTATGTGATGTACTTTTGCCACAATTCAGTTCTCAGATGAGATCTATTAAGCAGAAATGCTGTTTTCTGCACTTTGTGCTTCAGTATAAGGGGCTGTTCAAACATATATGGGGTCGAAGTACAGAATGTCATATCTGGTTTTGTCTAGTTTGTATGTTCAACCTGAGCTTGCCTCTTGTACCTGCTTGCTTAACACCCATGTTTAAATCCCTACATTAATTATTGTTTGAAAGTAATAATGCTTCTAACTGTTAATTTCAGATGTTTATTCTGGACAGAGTAGAAGGAGATTCCTGTTCTCTGAATGAATTTACTGTAACTGGTTCAACATACGCTCCCATGGGAGAAGTGTAAGTGTTCAGTTGAAATTAAATATTTGTCTGTTTATGCACTGTTTTAGGCTTGAAAACTGATGCATGGAATATTCAGCAGTGATAGTTAATAAGCAAAAGCTTGAGCAGTGAGAATGCACACTGAAGGGCTAGAGGGGAAAGTAATTAACAGTAAAAGGAAGTTAAATTCTATTCAAGTAAACCTTCATGAAACTAACTTAACACAGCATTCCAATGTTTCTTTGATAACCTAAAAGTAAATTAGGGGTAGGTTGAGAGGATTTATTTTACTGAAATCTTACCAGACTGAGATGAACTATCCCAGTGCTTAAAACCCTGCATGAATCTGAACAGCTTCAGTTAATCTGTGAATTCAAAGTTTCTATTCCCCTTCCTTAGCAAAGGTAGGAGATTTTATTTTTTTTTCCCTATGAATGTGTTGGAGTTAATTCTTAAACTTTCTGCAATTTCCTGTCCCTTACCTTCAGGAGTTTATTGGACTCTGCATCTGTACTTGAACAGATGTGTGTTTGTCTCAGCCATTGGTATTTGAGCTTGTGTTAAACCCACTCCCTCAAGAAAGGAATGATGTGTCTGGTTTACTTCATCGGTTGCAAGTTTCTAGTAGTGGGATAGGTGGTTCATCCTGACAATTTTAGCTATTTTTAGGGCTCTGCTTCTAGAAGGAGAGCCTTTTCTTACTGGATTGCTACAGTTCCTTTTACTTGCGCAGTCTTCCATATGCTTTTAATCTCACCAGTTCAATTTTACTTGCAGAAGAGAATTCTACTATGTATGAAGTAGAATTAAGAGTCAGTTATTGTAAACATTTCGGCCTTACAGAGTTCCACATGCATGCCTCTGACTCTATGACTTCACTGATCTCAGTAGTGATTATCTCTGTTTAATTTTCATAGCTGTTAAACCATGGTATTCTTAGCAGCTGGAAATCTTAATTCCCCAACTCTCTTTTGTTTCAGAGCTAATTGCTGTCAAAAGCTTATGCTTTCATTTCAGAAGACAGCATTTACTAAGCAAGGTGACATTCTAGCTCTTGCAAAGCATCTAGCTCTTACGCTTTAGCTGGTCTTGCAAGAGCTCTGGATAAACAAAACAATAAAATATAGCATGGTGGCAGATGTTGAGTGTAAGACAACAACCATCAATGTATGTTAATGTTCTATTTTTACTTGCTGGAACCAGGGAAATGTGAACAAACATGTTCATCGCACAGTTTTCACGTATGTAAAGAGCATTCTGTGAAAGAGAAATGGCCACAGAAAGGCTGTTACTGGAGCAGAAGGAAACAAATAGCTAAATGCTCAAACCTTTAGGGCTGATTTACTTCTGCATTTATGGAAAGCTTTTGAAATCCTTGGCTTTGTGAGGATTTTAAGGTGACTGACTTTGAATTGCAAACTGTCACTGACAAAAAGTTCATAGGGACAATTAGAAGGCAGCCTAGTCCATTGCACAGCCCCAGAGCAAGACCTGCCCTAGATCTAGACCTTCCTGACAGATGTTTTTGTTGTACTTAACTTCAGATACTGTTGTCTTCCACAGCTGTACAAGCAGCCTACTCTTATTTCATAACCATTAAGTGTTTTTGCAATAAATCAGGTTTTTTCAATCACTCTGACAGTATTTGATACATCACTTTCCCTAAGATGCTGTCCAGAATATAAAATTAGAAATATTTCTCACTGAAACACTATAATGTTACATTGACAGGTTTCCCAGGGATGTTAGGAGATTGTCAAACAGCTTAATTCTCTTTGAGTTCAGAACAGGTAAAACCAGGAAGTATTAACTGTGATAGGCAAGATGACAAACTAGGAGCTGCTGGGAAGTTTAAAGAGTTGACACTTTAAAGCCACTGCTTACTGCTGTAGTATTATGTGCAAAATGACACTTGTAAAGCATACTTGTGTTTTCAAGATGCATTCGGTTCACATGCTCTTTCATACAACACTGGAACTTGTTTGCAGTACTGCAAGAGACAGAACAAAAGCTTACATAATTGGACACATAGTCTGTGTTAGGAATTTTTCTGGAGTAGTGATCCACATTTTTCTACCACTATACCTTTTTTCCACTCCCTGGGAGCTTTAATGAAAGATGTCATATATGAGTTATGTCTTGCTAATTCTGGTAGAGGGAATAACAGTTTTAAACACTGTCTTGGATCTTTTATGCTAACTCTAGAAGTGTGCTAATGTTACAGAAAATGAGTTCATTTGCTACCTATCTCCAAATGTCAAAGCAGAGAAGTTGCTGCTTCTTTGTGACGTCTAAATGGTGCATTACTTCAGGAAAGATTTCAGCTATTCAGCATTAGGTGTACATGACTACTAGAAAAGAGTATTTCTTCTGTAGTGGCATTTATGTTACGAAATTACTTATCTCTTTGTTGCTTTAAGAGGTTCACATATAGTACAGGGTGATTTTTAAGAAATCAGAAGCCAAATCTCTTTTATGCCTGCCCAGAGGATGCATTTAGTACATGGCAGTAAATCTGCAGAATATGCAGTAAGGTTAAGGAAGCTGAACTCCTAAGTACTCCCAACAACATCCTTCTTCTACTTGGAACAGCCAAGTCACACATGTACTCTATTACTGCTCTCATATGCCTCTTCACTGAGCTCTTCTGCACTGCTGTATGACTATCACTGGAGGAAATAAGGTTTTGTCATTCAGGTGGTGATTTCATTGGTAATCATGTAATTCTGTTCATGACTCTTTGATCTAAACTTCAGAACTCACCTTTTTATTAAACCTGTTCTTCTTGACAGTTTTCTTGTTCTGTAGTTCCAAGCCCATAACTAATAAGCATTGTACTAAATGGGAATACAGTAAAGGGATTAAAGAAGAGGAAAAGGTGAGATGCTAATACTAAATAACTAACTTAAATCTCCCACTTTTCTTCTTTTGGAAAGGCATAAAGATGACAGAGTTATTAAATGTAGCCAGTATGATGGCCTTGTGGAACTTGCAACGATCTGTGCACTCTGTAATGATTCCTCTTTGGATTACAATGAAGTAAGTACATATCCTAGAACAGAGGAGAGTGTGAGAATAAGGATAAGTATTTGTTCTCATCTGTCTGTGTAATACCTTTCAGTGGTAAATCCCCTTCTAGTCAAGAGGGAGAGTATTTAGGACCTCTTAAGTGTTAATTCTGGGAACGATTTGTTTGAACACTGAGAAAATGAAAGCCAGGCAGCATGTGTAATCTGAAATGTAGAGGTCTCCTGGTGTGTAGAATGCACTGCTGCTTTCTTGCTTTGCATTGTCTTCTTAGGGTCACTATATCTCATAATGACTTAAATGCTTGATGATAAAGTACTGACATCCTTCTCTGCTCATCTTGAGAAGCCTTCACTTCAGAGTGAAGGCTTGAAACTTCCTACAAATCATGCTCCTCAATGCTGCTTTTTAAAACTAAGGGATTTTTTGGTTGTTTCATAAGCCATTGTAAGACTTGTTAAGCTGTTTTTTCCATTGTGAAAGTTGAGCATTTGTCTCTGGTAGGTTCCAGGTGAGGTTTAAAGTAAACTCGTGTGGTTTTGTTTGCTTTGTCTTAACTAAAGGCTAAGGGAGTATATGAAAAAGTTGGTGAAGCCACAGAAACAGCACTTACCTGTTTGGTTGAAAAGATGAACGTGTTTGACACAGACTTGAAAGGACTTTCTAGGATTGAACGTGCAAATGCTTGCAACTCGGTCAGTACTCTTCCTTTTATCTGGAATTCATTGAGGAGTGAGTGTTGTAGTATTGTCTAATTGCATTTTTATGAACTGTTTTCTTTATAAGGTGATAAAACAACTCATGAAGAAAGAATTCACTCTGGAATTCTCAAGAGACAGAAAGTCCATGTCTGTCTATTGCACACCGAACAAACCAAGCCGCACATCCATGAGCAAGATGTTTGTTAAGGTTGGTTCCTCTCATAGGAAAGTGTAGTTATGGAATGGCTGCAGAGGTAGCACAATACTAAATTATGGCACAATTGCAGGTTGAAGGTGAAGCAAGGACTTTGTAATTTGAGCAGATGTTGTAATGGAAAGGGATTTATTAAGCTATGCGACTCTTTTTTTGCCTCTGCAGGGTGCTCCTGAAGGTGTAATTGACAGATGCACACACGTCCGTGTTGGAAATGCTAAAATACCATTAACCTCAGGAATTAAGCAGAAAATAATGTCTGTTATTAGAGAATGGGGAACTGGTAGAGACACATTGCGTTGTTTGGCACTGGCTACCCATGACAGTCCACCCAAAAAAGAGGAAATGAATCTTGAGGACTCCTCGAATTTCATTAACTATGAGGTAAGTTTAATAAAATATCCTTTTAGTAGTTCTGTTTCTCTCAAACTGAGGAATGGGGACTCCTCGCATCTGATTACTTCTTCAGGAAGTTACATCTGAGAGTTTTCTCTTGAGTCTTTTTGATATTAGACACAATAGGTAGCCATATGTGTTGAGGGAATGCTCAATTTGAGAAGAGACTATATATATCTTTGAAGAAACTGTTCTTGATGCAGTTAAACAGCTAGCTGCAAATGGGATTATTTTATATGCATACATAAGGTTCTCAGGATCAGAACACCTTAAACTCTGAAAAGTATTGCACAAATTGCATTGTGGTTTCAGCCTTACTGGTTTTCAGTTTGACATTGCTTAACTGGAAGACCTCTTTGGGTATTTTGTGATGAAACATACTTGTCATTTTGTGCTCTGAGGTTAAGCTCACTTCCCTGCCTCCATGCTGTCAGCTGCTAAAGCATGGTCCATTGATAATCATCTTAGCTGTTCTGTAATTTTCCAGTGAAATCTGTATCTAGGATTTAGAGGGGGGGAATGACAACAGTTACATGAGAGCTTTTGGCTTCTGCTCTGTGCTCCTGGCACTGATTACAAAAAAGAGAGGCTTGACTGCTTGCAGGTTAAGTTTGCAAGGCTGACAACTAAAGCACGTTTCAGAAATACAAGAAGTATGTTTGAAGCAAGATACATTTGTAAAGGTAGGATCCCACTTCAGGTTATGGCTGTGCTCTGAGAATTAACTGTGTTATCCCATATGTTCATTGTGCAGATGGTACCATGCAGCATTGTGATTTCAAAAACATTCAATTCTTATTTATCTCCTCTTAATGTGTGTGTAGATATGTTACTTCTCAGTTCATTTCCAGCTGTCTGAATTCAATCTCAGAGCCAAAGTGCTCTCAGGATGGTGAAACAGGGAAGATCTTTGAAATAACCCTTTCAGGAGGAGGGAAAGACGTAAGAGCAGTCATATCATTCATAATACACTGGTTTTGACCTAATACCAGGATGACATACACCTCTGTCTTAATTGCTTGAGGTAGAACCACAGAATATTGTGGATGAGGAATGAAAACAAACATGACTACACTGAGAAATACTTACCAAGCAAAATGATTGTTTTACTACTGTCCAATGAGAAATCTCCTAAAACCTGATGCTCTCCTGTTTCAGACCAACTTGACCTTTGTTGGCTGTGTGGGTATGCTGGATCCCCCAAGAATTGAAGTAGCTTCATCCATAAAGCTGTGCAAACAAGCTGGTATTCGAGTTATCATGATTACTGGTGATAACAAAGGCACAGCAGTGGCTATTTGCCGTCGCATTGGTATCTTTGTGGAAGATGAAGATGTTTCTACAAAAGCCTTTACTGGTCGTGAGTTTGATGAGCTCTCACTTGCTGCCCAGAGAGATGCTTGCCACCATGCCCGTTGCTTTGCTCGTGTAGAGCCTTCCCACAAGTCCAAAATTGTTGAGTTTCTTCAGTCTTTTGATGAGATTACAGCTATGGTAAGTAATTGAACTCTTGTGTGCCTTACAAACACTGTTTGCACCCAAATTATGCCTTTTCAAACCAATTTCTTATTTTGGAAAACACTTGGTTTTATGTTTCTCTCATCTCAAAGCCTCAGAATAGTTCTGCACTTAAATGATTTTTAAAGGTTCAGAACCATAACCAGTGCAAAATTCCTTTCTGGTCCTGTATGTAAGTGCCCACTTTATTTTTAATTTCAACTTCAAATTCTTGTTCTAGACTGGTGATGGTGTCAATGATGCCCCTGCGTTGAAGAAAGCAGAAATTGGAATTGCTATGGGCTCTGGTACTGCAGTGGCTAAAACTGCTTCTGAAATGGTTTTAGCAGATGACAATTTCTCGACCATTGTCGCTGCTGTGGAAGAAGGACGTGCCATTTATAACAACATGAAGCAGTTCATCCGTTACCTGATCTCCTCCAATGTTGGAGAAGTTGTTTGGTAGGTTTGAAATGTTTTTGTTTGACCTGCGGTAGTGATGATGGACTCTTTGTTAGTTATTCACTTCCAGTATTTCTCACTAAAGCCAGAGAAACAGGTTCTCCAGGTCATTGATCATTGTGATTGTGTGGAAGTCTGTGTACTTACAGCCTAGTCTTGACTGGAGACTTTTAGCATACCACAAAAGATTGAGATTGCATATAATGCTCTAGTTCAGTTAGTGGCCAAATGCTTCAGAATTATTTCTATGATTGGAGTAATACTCTAGAATAGGAAAATAAAAACCTCAAAAATGAAAAGATCTGGTATTTCCGTTAGCTTAGTCACAAATATAACATAGGTGCTTATTTAACCTCAAGTTACAGAAGAATGTGTCTTCTGTGTCTTTGCAAGGAGTAGTGACCCAGTGCCACAGAATGCAGTTCTGGTAACAGAAGGTAAATACTGATCTCGTAACAGTTGTTTATATCAAAGCATACTTCCTTACATCCCAAAGTGGAGATGTAACACAGTAATTGTCTTGCCTTGTTTCTTGTAAACTTCAAAGCTGTCCTTCATATGGCTTTTGCTGCAGCCTTTGTTTCTGTTCTATTTATTCACATAGGCTCAAAGCCATGAAGGTTACATGCTCATTAAATGTTTGCAGGGACTGGCAGTAATCTAGATAAATGAAGCTTAAGTCACTTGAGCTAAAATGCTGGTTTTAGTTTTCTGAATGTGAATATTCAGCTTGTGGTATTAAATGAATAACTTTATTTGAGAGAAGCGATGCTACAGGCTTAGAAATTAATTAAAGAATTAAAAGGACTTCTTTACTGGCACAAGAATAAGCTTGTTACTGGTGGGTTTTTTTATAGTATCTTCTTGACTGCTGCCCTGGGCTTTCCTGAAGCTCTAATTCCTGTCCAACTGTTATGGGTAAACCTTGTGACGGATGGTCTCCCTGCTACTGCTCTGGGCTTTAATCCTCCTGATCTTGATATCATGAATAAGCCACCACGCAACCCTAAAGAGCCACTGATCAGTGGATGGCTCTTCTTCCGTTACCTAGCTATCGGATGTAAGTAGTAATAGCCTTTTTTTCAAGTAAACTTAGGCAGGTTTTGTGAGTTTTTTTTAAGATGCATTTGAAAGCAGTTTGTCTGATCTCCTTGTATGCTGAAATCAGCCTTAGGAAGACAAGCATGTTGTGGGACTGGGAGCGAAGAACCAAGAGTAGCCATTAGTGAATGCATATCTGCATTAGCTGTTGAGGTCCTACATCAAACTACCCTAAACCTGAAAATGACAACTGTCATTTTTGTGCTTGAGTAGAACAAAACAGATTTGCTGGCCTGACTGTAATGGGGGAAAATAAGGGGGTATCAATTTGTAGATGTAGATTTAAACCTTAAATACAGCTGTAGTACTTCAAAGCTAGAATAAGTACCTAAATGGATATTAAATGCACCCTGTCTTCATGCCAGAAATTGTGAACTTAATTTTCCTAACTGACTTGATAGATCTTAAAGCAAGCCTTAGTGTTAGTTGGTGTAAGTACAGACATGTTGAGTTCTGGGAGGAAGAAAGAAAAATTGCAGGTTGATTACTCCCAAGTGCTGTTCTTGTTTGCCTTAACTGTTCTAGCTGTCAGCTTCCATAAACAGATATTAGGAGAGTATTTAATGGTTATGTAATTTACAACTGGTGGAGCAGATTTCTTCCACAGGAGATAGATGAGTTACAATAGATGAATTACAGTCTATTTCCTTTACAGTACTGGAGGTCTTGAGGTAGCAGTTCAAGTGTGGCAAAGGAGATCTTGTCTCTCACATAGTTCACAATAGTCATAAAAGCACTTTGCTTTCTTGAAGGTTATGTTGGTGCTGCCACAGTGGGTGCTGCTGCTTGGTGGTTTATTGCTGCTGATGGTGGTCCAAGAGTTTCCTTCTACCAGCTGGTATTTGCTCAGTTTAATGTCTTGGGGGGGG
>NDXB01003271.1:86415-193678 GCA_002631895.1 Agapornis roseicollis | reverse complement strand
GGGGGGGGGGGGGGGGGGGGGAAGGGGGAAAAAGAAGGGAGGTACATGCTGCTTTTCATACTGGTTATTGCAATGACTGTAGAAAAACAATAGGTTGCAGAAATTTATGTCATGAGACAAGTCAATAAGATGTGAAAGTAACTTCCCATTCTTCTGTTGTAGAGCCATTTTCTGCAGTGCAAAGAGGACAATCCAGACTTCTTCGGTGTCGACTGTGTGGTTTTTGAGTCTCCCTATCCAATGACAATGGCTCTTTCCGTACTTGTCACTATAGAGATGTGCAATGCCCTCAACAGGTTTGTATGTCCAAGTAGCAGAGCAAAGCTTCTGCACAGCTTATCCAAAATCCTGCTTTTTGTGCAGTTTGATTGCTAGCCTATGGACAGCTCAGCTAATGAAGAATGAGTCACATTTCTTTTCTGAATCCTGTAGTGAAAACAAAATGACTCTCTGGGGTAACACTTGAGATCTGTTATCATAAGCTATATTTTTAAGTCTGCCAATTCACTCTGGTATTTTACTAGGCATGAGCAACTGAAATATTTTCCATTATTTCTAATCTAAGCTTAATCAATCAGATTATCCCTCCTATGTTGGTATAAAGTGATATCAAGGAGACCTAAAATAAGAATGCTGAAGATATGGAAAATAGTTTTTCCTTCCCTAAGGGAATGTGGGTTTAGCCAATTAATATTAGATTATAAATGGAAACCACTAAATAGCACAATGTCAAGGGTATTTTTCTTCAAATAGCTTAGAGGTCAGTTAATTTAAAAACAAATAAACTTTAAATACTTTAAAGTTACCGAGGTAGCCCTACATAATGGGATGTTGCTCTACATCTGATGTTCTGGATCGTGGCCTTTAATACAGTATAGCCTAAATGCAGATGGAATCTGAAGAGCAGAAGGAAAGGACAGGCACTAAGAGGATGCAAGTCCTTGACCCTCTGTATAGCCAGTTTTGAAGTGAACTTCAGAAGTGGGTGCAATAGGTCCCCAGGCATACAGTAAACTGGAGAGAGTTCTGTCATATGCTGCTGTGCCCATCTTTCCCTTTTTCCTCTCATGGAGAGGATGTCTGTGTCATAGTGAAAAACATAGACTAGATTAGGAATGAGGGGAACATAAAAGCTTTAAGAAACAAATGTGAGGCTGAACTAGGTCTGCTTTGCTAAGCAGCCTTCCAAGGGAGTTTAAAGTTGCAATGTATCTGTAAACCATCTTTCTTTTTTTCATGATTGGGATAACTGTGACTTGCCATGCTGCTTTTCTTTCCAGCTAGTTTTCTGATGTATTATGTTCCCTGTTAGTGTTTTATGGACACATCTGTACCATGTTTCTATTGCAGTCTATCAGAAAATCAGTCCTTGATGCGGATGCCCCCATGGGAAAATATCTGGCTGGTGGGCGCCATTTGCTTGTCCATGTCACTCCACTTCCTTATCCTTTATGTGGAACCTCTGCCTGTAAGTGCAAGTCTTGCACCCATCCCTGATCTCAGGGACAGAGCTAGAACTTGTCTACAGTTTAAGGCAAGGGATGGAGACGGGAGAACAGATGTAATGCTTGGCTTTCCTTTCAGATTATCTTCCAGATCACACCTCTGAATGTGACACAATGGCTGATGGTATTGAAAATCTCCCTACCTGTCATTCTGCTGGATGAAACACTTAAATATGTGGCCCGTAACTACCTGGAACCTGGTAAAGATAGTGTGCGGCCTGCCACCAAAGAGTGTTCTTTGTCAGCATGCACCGAAGGAGTTTCCTGGCCATTTGTGTTCATTACTATGCCCTTGGTTATCTGGCTTTACAGCACAGACACTAACTTTAGTGATATGTTTTGGTCTTGACTGACACGATGACAAGTTTTACATTCAAAGAGAAAAAGTTTAACTTAATTTTTTTATTGTTTAGAGCAACTGTCTATTTCTGCTGAATTTTCACATGAACGTATTTGCCGGTGATGGAGGTTTCATAATCTAGATTTTGTTTGTTTGTTTGCTTTTTTCTGACTTCAGTGGGGGCAATATATTCCTCTTTTATACACAGTTCAAGTGTCCATTGACATGTACAGAGAACTAACACTATTTTATGCAAATATTTTTTTGTAGATGAAAGCATGTACAGTGTTCTGTTCAATAGTCTATTCATTGTGTACAAAAAACAAAGCAGGTGATGTTGTTTGAGCCAGCAGACACTATCAAACTAAATTGGCAGCAGATTTTAGGGAATGAATGTGTGTCGTCTTAAAACTAAACAAGCATGTAACTGTTTGTCTTCTGCATGATCATCCAAACTCAAGTTGTCATAAAGTCAGGTTTGCTTCTGAAGCAGAACTTTCTGCACTGGGTAGAGAGTGCTGCTACCTCAGTCAGGATTTCTTCTCGGTTTCCCCCCTTCACTCTTGATTCTTGACTGTCCTTGTTTGCACCACTTTCAGTATGAGGTATGCCTAATCTTGCTCGTGCAGAAAACACCATTCCAGGTGCAGCCTGCGGGGTTCTTCCATCCTGTCCACACACATAGGGTTGTTTTTTTTTCTAAGATTATTTATTTGTCTATTGTATTTTATTGTAACGGACCTTATTTTGCCAGTGTTGCCCATTATGCAGGGATAGGGAGGGCTACTTCTGTCTACCTAAATCTAAACCAGGCCTTTTTAACAGCCACAATCTATTTTAATTCAAAAGAGGGGTTAAGTTGGGTTCTAATACTTTATTTACCTGTGTCAGATCCTTTCTTTTTTCTTTTCCCCCCTCCCCTTTAAGATCACAACTTTTAATGAGACCTGGAAATATAACTTGCACTGCATAGCTAGAAATCGGATTTTCCTACACTTTAGGGCACTAATGATCAGTTGTATACATGGAGTTACTCTGCTGGCCTGTTGTTAGCCTGACTTGAAGTAACAAAGCTTGTGTGTGTGTTTTGTAAAATCTGTAAATAGCACATGACCAAATTGAACATATTGTATAGAACTATTTTTATTTTAATGTGGCACTAACCACCTTCATTATGACGGTAAATGTTAAAGCATGTTCTCAAACTCAGTCCTGTACCAACAACGTGTAAGTCATTAACAGTCCTAACTGTGGTGTTTTTCTCCAATGCCTTCCAACTTTCATCGACTAAAGTGAGTATTTCTTTTCCATTTCACCATGCCAGTGGTGACTTGCTGTAAAATAGCGTATGCTGTATACGTGTTGAAGAATAAATAGTAATTTCCTTCATTCCCATGCTGTGTTTTGTCAACCTCTGCTGTGCTACATTATTATCACCACTTTAGACTCTTGGTTTGTGCTCTGAAGCTCAAAAATTACTGATTCCAAAGGCAAAGTGTTTGCTTTTGGGTTTAGTGTATTCTAGGGTCTTGTTTTATAGCACCCAGGAGCCTCGGTGCCCCAAGATCTTACAGCTTTTGGTCTTAAGTTGGAGATAATATTGGACAAATCTGTAACTTAAGACACTGACAGCTGTTAATGTATATGTTCAGTGTCCAAAACACTCTGGTACTTGTGGTCAGGTGCTGATTTACTCCAAAGCTTTTTTCTGCTCTGCAATAGGGGATGCTGCTCTGAGCTGACTGTACCCTTCTTTACTCTCTGCTGTCTGCAGTGCTCAAAGTGCAGGTACTCCTCTTTGCAAAACCGGCTTATTTCCCACGAGTGGGAACACTTTGTACAGTGGTCATCTGAAAAGACAAAAGAACAGTCTCAGCTTAACAGGAGGGTCTTTGAGAATCAGACTGAGGTGGTTATGTCTTTGTAGAGTAGCAGGTGCTGTTATCTTGTGCTGGCTCATCAGCTTTCAGATTCCTCATAGAGGAAAATGATAGTTAAAAGCTATGTTCTGTCTGTGCCAGCTGGAATCCAGTGAGCACAAAATTCTCTAGGTTTCAGGCTTTCGAATACAGATACTAACCTCAGCATACACAGGCCCTATCTGAAATCCCACTGCATTGTGAATACTCACTGTTTATGTAGACTTTGACATGTTTAAGTCAATGCTGAAGTGACTCAGAGGAGCTGGACCTCATGATGTAGTAGGTGTGTTGCCAAACTGTAAGCATTTAAATCCTCTTGAATGCCCTCTTTAGTGTGGAAGAACGTGTCTTTGGCACACTAAGGTTTTGCATACCACAAAACCAATGGCCAGCACCAGCCATTAGCGGTATGGATAATAAATGAGCAGTGTGAGACTTATCCCTGTTTCTTGAAACAGAAAATAGGTCATGTACCTACTTTGATCTTAAGGAATTCTAAATCACAAGTATGTGATTTGTTGGAAATGAATACTAGCAAGTTAATTCTGTGTCCCAATGTTATTGATTAACATTTTGCAGGGCAGGCAGGTCACAAATTCCTGGAACACTGGTTCTGAGTGAACCTCCAGAGCTTTTAAAGCCATCTATCTTCCTGTCACCATGAAGGATTCTGATTGTACAACCCTATCCCTGTGTATTATGCTGAATAATCCTGCTCTACACCCCTTTTCCCTCTGTCTCTAAGTTGCTGAAGAGGAAAATGACTGTTGATGTAGAATTCAGTCTTCAACTTCTTTATTGGAGCTCTGTTTGTGTTGAAGATGAATCTTGCTGCTTGTGTCATGGATTTCCATGTGGATATCTCACAGCTTGCTCATTTCTCATGTCTTGGGAGTGCTTCCATTAGGATCCTGTGTTCCTTGGAGTTTGCCTTTGAAAGCTCAATGACGGCTGGGTGAATGGAGTGGCATTCATCCTACAGGCTCCTGTGAGATTATGGGGACAGTCAGGTTTTACAAGGTGTTCCTGAAGAGCCCAAGCACTTGTCATCTACCTTGTTTGTCTCTTATTTCTCCCAGTCTTGCTGTCCAAAGGTTCCTGTAGAAATGGAACAATAGAGTTCCTCAAGATGAGCACTTACTTACCTTGGGTTTGGTGATAGCTGTTGCTGTGCTCTAAATGCTTCTGCTTTCCAAGTGCTACCACTACATAGTAAGTAACAGCCTTGTGTGGGCTGGACTGGCCAAATGTTAAGACCTACCATGAGCTTCCTCTTAGGCAGTGAAATCAGCATCTGCTGGAAGCTTCCTTGTCTGGCATCTTGGAGCTGTAGTTCTGGTCTTTACCCTACCCAGATGAGGCTGAGGGAGGTTCTTGTGTGTGCTTCTGGCATGGGCATAGCATGAGGCAGTGCTTCTCAGTTACAGAAACTATAGAAAACCAGTGCAAGGTTAGTAATGCACTGCAAGAAAATGTGTGCATTAAAATGCTAATTCTTAATGGTGCAAATCATTCCTTAGCTGTCAGCCCTTTCATCTGGGGAAGCCAGGAAGGGAGTTCTTATCCATTTAGGACAAACTGACTCACCAACATCTTGGAGTTGAAGCTCTCAGTTTCCTTGTTCCCTACACATCTCCTTTCCAACCTCCTCACTGTCCTAGGGTCATCTGAGGGTGGAAATAGGCAACTCCTATCTGAATGTGTTAACCCTGTGACTGTATCAATGGAAGCACTTATTTAAGCAGAAATAACTCAAAAGTTACCCAGGCCTTATCTCTTGGCCTATCTTTTAGAAAACAGCTTTATGCTTTCTGTTTCCCTCTGCTCTCATCTCACTGAGCTTTCCCATCTCCACTGTCTTTGGGATTCCTTAGTGTATCCTCACATATCACCACTTACTTTCTAGTGTGAGAGGTCTGTAAAGCTAGCATCAATCATGGGACTGATGCTACCTTATGCTAGGAACACCAGGAAGGATACCAGCTTATGCTGGGAAACCAGCAGGGTTTGGTACCAGAGCAGCTCCTCCTGAACTCAGTGTCCTGTAGCCTGTTCCAGAGCAGAGTTAAGGGTCAGGCAGCTGCAGGCAGGCAATTTTAGACAGGGGTTTTTATCTTTATAGTACCTCAGGCTCTCTCTGCTTTCAAATGTGATTCAAAGTGCTGTTTGTGAGCTATGCAGTGAGCGGCTCCTTTTTGCTGCCTTCCAAGCAATAAAAATAGTTCATACTTAGTTCCCTAAAGCATTATTGCAAATAAATAAGGATGAAAGAGGCTGCAGGAAAATATATATGAGTTTGTCAGAATGCTACCAGGCTTATGTTTGTAGGGAGGCTATTTTAGGGAAGGGCAGTTGGAAGAAAATGAGTTTTTAATGGGATGATAGAATGCAGTACAGCAGTCCTCTGTCTCTGTTCCAAGAACACAGCTGATGCACAGAATGTACCTGCTAAACAGCCTTAAAGATGGTTGAATTTGCTGAGATGGAGGTAAAACTGATCCAAAGCTGTCTGTCTCTTTTGCACCTGTCTTGTTTGCTTTTTTTGCACTTCTAACCATTAACTGTTTCCCTAATCTCTGCTAATTACATCCTTGATTATATTAATATGCATTCCCAAATCTTAGCAGGAGAGCCTAAATTGCATAGTGTTGCAGCAGGGGTTTGAAGAGCCACCATCAAGTTGTAGGCAATCGGAATACTCTTCTCTCCTAGATGCAAGGCTAACCGTACGCTGTACTTAGGGGTAAAGTACAGTAGTAGCTTCATTACATTGTACTCTACCCTTTGCCTACACATTAATCCATGTAGTTCAATGACTTCTTCAAAGCTTTCCTACTGCTTCCCAGAATAAGCTGCATTATTTGGAAAAGGGACATTATTAGGTCACTTTGGGGCCAAGCTTGGACATAATGCCTTGAGTGGAAACCACCCTTTCAAGTTCTTAAGAACTTGAGCTCAAACCTTGTAGTATAGAACTCAAAAGTAAAATTTACAAGTGAGGCTTTTCTGCTGCCATTGGTCGGGCAGAGAAAGGCAAAAGCTGTCTAAACATGTCTTAATTCTGTTTCACTGAGGTCTTACATAGGAAGCACTGGCTTTGCTGATACTAAAGGGAGCTCTGCTGCACTCAGCACTGCTGAGCCATAATCCAGAGTCCTGGGCTTTAAGAACAAAGTAACCTGAGAGTGTCCCTCCAATGTCAGGGCAGCCAGTTATCAAACTTAACATTCTTTCTTCTGTCACTGTTGATCTTAGTCTTGCCTTTGTGATGATACTGAGCATTCATCCTTTCATTAACTGATGCCTTTTCTTTCTTTCCTTTTCAGCAATACTGGAGTAATCGCTTCCTAAACAATTTTGCAGAAATGTAAGGTTGTTTTGTTGCGTGCATGTGTTTTTAGCAACACATCTACCAAACCTTCTGCATGTATTGTGTAAAGATTCTTTGCTTTCCCTAAAACAAAACTCATTGTGTTTCTCTGTGGAAGAAATGTGTGGTACCATTAGGACTTCATTATTACAGATGTACAACCGTGCAATATCTAGCAAACCGAACGGGAAACTCTGTCTCCAGAGAAGTTTGGGTTCTGTGCTGCATGGAGAAGAGTTGGGTTATCCTTGAACAAGGAATTGTGGAGCTGTCAGCCAATTTTCCCATATTTCTGTATGTAAAATGTCAGTTTATACAATGTACAATATCAAACTAATGCATGCCTTCGATCGTAGCCAAATCTTTCTCTGTATTGTATCATCCCAACCGTACTACTCTAGAACAGCTTATGTACAATGCTATCCTATTTATAAAATCCATTGGGAAATAACTTACAGATGAATGTTCAACCGTAAGCCTCCAGTTCAGAACTTTGGCTTTTTCTTTTTATCATGTGTGCAAATGGACCTCTTTTGCACTGTAATGTAACTTATTTAAACCTAAGGCAGTAAGACAGATGTTGGTGCAATACAAACTATCGTGATGCATTACCTAAGACAGCAACAACCAACTTTACCCAGTGACCACAACTGCATGTGCGACTTTTAGAAGCTGTAAATAAGATCAGTTGTCTCTTTCCATGCTGACAGTAAGAAGCATCACACCCGGTTTCATTTGTATCAGGTAAATAAATCTCTTCTACCATACGTACTTTGCGTGTTATTTGATGCACTTTGTTTTCTGCAGGTACATTTGTTCATACTTCAGCGCTCTCTTATATTAAGGCCAGGATGACACTCACTATAGCACCAACACCATTGCAATCTTTCCTCCTAGAACTATGCAGATGCCAGCTGCTCTTCCGGCAGTATTGACCTCCTCGCTGGTGTGATTTCCTCTGTCCAGGGGCTTGTGTGTGTGTTTAAGGGACACTGTCAAGTACTTTGATCACTCAATTTTTTTAAACTGCTCCATTGTTTGTAAAATCCCTCTGAGAAACTCAAAATAAACAATTCTTTCCCAATTCCATCTTCACTTTTTTTGTCCTTTTCTATCTTCTAAATTGCCTCAGCACATGAAGCAGTTCTTCAGTCTCATCCTCCTTCCGTAGGCAAAAGGAAGATGAACCAAATGTGTTTGTTACTGTGCACACCATGAGTAACCTACTCTGAATACTTCCACACTGCTCTTTTCCAAAAGAGGGGCTCTTCTGCCACCCACTCACAGGGCAGGAGTCTGTGAGGTCCCAAACTGAGTTTAGTTTGGAGTAAGAGGCAATGGAGCCTCTCTAAACACACAACTTCAGCCAACTGCAGTAATGTGCTTTAACGTCAATGTAATGCCTCTTAACCAGCGGCAAACAGTGTTATCTAAATGAGGTGGCATGTACAGGACCCTTCAAACACAACAGTGTGACATTTAAAAATACAAGGGTTGAATTCCATTGTTGAGCTGCCCTAAAGGACGGTGGAGGATGCGTTAGTGCTTGTGCCCACTTCCTACTATGGTAGTGCTGAGCTCTGCTCCTCACCTCTGGGCTGAGGCTGTCAGAACCGGGTTCAGCACTCAGCTCTTATCTGCAACTGCAGCTCTTCCCTATGTTGTATTTATAGCCTGTCATCAGCACACACCAACAGCACCAGCAAACAGCCCCTGCTGGGCTACCCAAAGGCTGGACCATCCCGTTAACACTACACAGGTACCTGAGCTCAGTGACTAAAGAACTGCTCCGGTATCACCCTTGTCATCTCCAGCTTTGCTCTCATTAGGAAGCAAGAGAGGGAAAGCCAAGGCTGCTATGTATGCAGGTGGCAGTCAACCAGAGACAGAGACAGGCAACGAGCACTGCTTTACTGCTGGGGAAAGGTACCATCAGCAGATCCCAGCAATCAAGCTGCAGCCAGCTCACACCTTCCTTACCAAGTCACGCAGCTCCAGTGTACTGTGACTGCAAAACGAGTGCTGTGATCCTGTACTTGCTGCTGCGCTGCATGGACACCCCTGGCAGAAGTCATGACTTGAATGAGGTTTCTCCTGTCACTGCCCTTCACCGTGATTTAAGCACAAACTTAAACATGACTGGAGACTGACCTGCAGTGGGCAAATGAGCTCCCATCACCCCTGAACTCATCAAGTGTGTCTCCTTTCCCTTCCTCGCTCTCTGCAGCCTGGCTGACTCGAGGCTGCAATGCCAACAATTCATGGCAGAGCTATTCAGCTTTCCAGGGATTCCTGCCAAATACCTGTCATCTCACCACACTGCTAACAGCAATTCCAGTCCTCTCTGCAGCGGCTGCTTTGCTGTGAGCACAGTTCACCTCTGCATCTAAGTTGTGGATACCAAATCTTGTGGCTTTATAAAACTCTAAACCTCTGGTTTATGGGCATTGCCAGCTTCTTGGGACATCCCACTGCAGGTTTTATACCTTCCGGGAACTGATGGCACAAGAATCAAGGCATAGCCACCAACTGATGAGCACAAACCTGCCATCAGGTGTTGCAGACATCAGCCTCAACCACAGAGCATGGATTCATGATGAGCTGCTTCCCAAACTCCACACTAATCATATTCACAGCATCCAGACCCTCACAGATCAAAGTAACAAGAACAGAAGGAAACTGCTGGAGCATTGATTCAATCCCCACTCCGTCAGACAAGGCATGCTGCACATGGCCTGTCAGAAACCAAAGCCAAGTTTCCAAAGCACCCAGAACCTGCTTTAACAAGTCCTCCACCTCCCAGAGCTACAGAACCTCCTCAAGCAGCACCAGTGATGTTGCTACCCGCATTGTGTCAACCTGATTTTGCAGTAAGACAGCAAAAAGCTGTATGTGATGTGCCAAAACGGGCCTGAGGAATGAATGTGTGCACTGCACGGCACCAGATCTGCGTCAGCACATGCAACTAAACCAGAAAACTAAACCACTTCTGCTACCAGTGGCTGGTGGGAAACTCAGAGCTGTCCTGGTGAAACCAGCTCAGTATTTAGCTCTTCCCTACATCTAACCAGGTTCCAGATGCTCCTTAGGGAGGTTTCTACCTAACCCAGAAGGGCTTTCATCTTACAGACCTACATTGAAAGACCAGCAGCATCCAGCCATTCACAAAACAGAGCTGCTGATGCTCTGATCTTAAATTCTAATGGGATTAAGAGCTCCCCTCATCAGCTGCACAAGCCTTCACCAAGACACTTCCATCTCGGTGAAAGCCCTACTGGCCACATCACACCAAGCTATTCAGCTTCCCATTACCTGTTGCTAACAGTGCAAAGGCAAATCTCACTGGGTTGACACTGGGACCACACTGGGGTTAGGAAGGGGCTAAGTCCTGCTTGCAATAGGCAGCACCTCCCTGCATGTCGTGGCTGCACACCCAGCAGCGTGGTCCCTTACACAAGGAATCCCTGTAGCAAGTTGTAAACATCTCTACACTGTTTACAGCCAGATGATGGATGTGCTTCCTTCAGCTGTGTAAAGCCTTGGAATTTATAGCATAGATAAATCATAGCATGAAAGGGGATGAAATCTGTTTCCTAATCACCCTTTCCAGGCTATAGAGGCAGCAGGAACAAAAACTGGAATCTAAGCACAGCACAGGAAGGGTTAAATCCCTTTTGCAAAAACTCAAGTATTTCCAGTGTTACTGGGTGGGAGGTCCTTAAAATGTCTCAGAGGCCAAGATTTCCATGAGGGGAGCAAACACTTGACCTCCAGCCTTATGGAACCAGCCATGGTCCAGTGTGACATTACACTCTGCAGAGCAGACAAAAGGAGCCATCTCCCCCTTTCCTGCCTACTAAAATCTGTCCTGGAAAGGTGAAGTCTGTCTTCAAACCCCATTCCTCTCATGTAACAGCCAGCAGCAACACCAGAACCCAGTAGCTACTCAGGGCAGCTAGAACTTAGGCTAATACTGTTCTCCCATAGTAATGCCAAGCTTTCCCTGTGTTAAGCAGGTTCCTGCATTCTAGGCCACCAGGGACTATCAGATGGACAGAGACAATTCAATCCATACAAACATATCTTGCTTTCACTATGGACCCCAGCAGGAAAAACAGAAATTGAGGAACCCCATTAAGTTTTACAAGGCAAAAAAAGCCCCTTGGTCAGAGACAGCAGATTTTACTGCCTGCCTGATAGACAAACATTTATGTGAGGAATCATACAGATGCAGGTTAGTCAGAACAGCATAAGCAAGATGTGTGGCCACAGATGTTCTTGCTCTGCTGATGTCATCATGCTGAAGAACTATTTAGTATTCCAAGAGGATGAAGTCAAGTTACCAGCTTCAACTCATCCATACTGCACGTCAAAGAATAACGTTATATATTATAGACTAAACATTAGGAAAAAAAGCAGGAACAACAAAAATTCAGGGGATTTTCTAGTAGCCAAATAGTTCAGGGAAGGAGCTGACATCTGAATGGCCTTTACAGCAAAGCACAGGGCAATGCAACACCTCCCCAGCACAGCAATCAGCCCTTTTGTACTGCCACTTCAACCCAAGCTCTTGGATCAACTTGCCAATGTAAGTAGTTCACTTCTGCCAACCTTTAAAGGCGTTAGATCTGGGGTTTTATATTTGGTCATGGTATAGTTGTGTACCTTGAAATCACAACAGCAGGTACAGCCTTTGAGAGTTTCATATGGCTGAGATCTAAGTGAGGAAACAAGAAATGCTCCCTGCTTCTACCCTAAATAGATTCATTTCCGCATCACTGAGCTCCTGAGAAGCAAGGAGGGAAAATCACCATAGACAGGCCTAATGAGGAACACAGTTATTGAAAGGAATAAAAACAAGTCCTAGTTAATCAAACACCTCTCTATAATCAGCAGTAATAGAAAAGGAAAAACCACCTCAATTAGACAGAAAACATTAATCCTGGCCAGCAGTCCTTAGTTCTATGAGCTTTGCTTCACCCAAGATCTGGACATCAGAATTCAAAATACTGCCAATATTTCAGGTGTTAGCAGCACATCACAAAGCATGACCACATCACTTGCTACAGAGCCTGCATTATTTAGGTAATTCCATGCCACATCATGAGCATGTGGCTGCTTTGAGGCTCCGGTAAACTCTGTCTTTCAGCCCTCACCCAAATGAATTTGAGGTCTAAAAAAAATCAGTTCCTTTCCATCACTTCTGTATCTTTTCTATAGGCAAAGTAAGAAAGAATTCAAACTTATTAATGACACCTGTGATTTAAATTCACGGATTTCAAACAATCACAGGTGCTTTATCCTTATCCAGCCCAAGACCAGCACTAGCTGACAGGCCAACTCCATACATTACAACCCCCATATGTTGAGGCTTTCTTGCCTCACCTGTGAATTGCTTCACACTGGGAAGCTTACATCATGACTTGACAGTGTCTGAACTCCCATTTTTGGCTTTATGATCTTCTCTTCTGTGGTGCACAGCACATGATTAAGAGACAGAATGAGGTCGGCTGCTTACTATGAGCTAACTGTTCTATTCCCTGAACTAGAGCACCAGGAACTGGAGAGTGCAAGATCTCTGCAAAACCCAGAGATCACATTCTAAACACACTAATGAAGGCTCATTAATAGACAAGAAGAATCCCTCTAGAATTCTGAAGCTAGTGCTAAATATATGATGCACTCAGCATGTATGGCACCTGAAGTTCCATAGTCACTACTGTACAACTATCAGCTGCATCACAGGTACTTACAGAGGTATCATATGCATGATCCAACTGAACTCTTCACTGGCAATAAGGAGCCAAGGTCTCAGGAAAGAGACAAGGACACAGCTCTATTCACAGCTGCCTTCAGGTGTCCTTACACATACTGGACTTGTTTCTTAAGCACACTGATTGGTTTCTTTATAGCACACTCATCTTGAGGTACAGCTTCCTGTCTGTTCTAAAAGAAGAAATGATCAGATTATCTACAAAGATATTAGAGTGGCTTTAGTAGAACTGTGGTTCCCCAATTTCCTGTTCTTTGTGAATGCTTCTGGAAATGCCTAAAGCCAGTGGTGTCCACCTGCAGTTAATGACCTGTTTAAAGGCATCATTAGAACGGTCCAGCAGGTTGCAAAATGCAGACCACATACCTCATATATTTCTCTCATAAAAATTAAGTATCATAGAAGTATGTCCTTTCTTTAGTTTAGTGACATCGAGAACTCCATTCTTTCATCCACAACAGAGGTTTGGGATGCATCTATAAAGCTGATGAAGCTACCCAGCTTCCAGATGCAGAACACAATCTGATGAGTGCTCAAGTCTGAGGAGAAAACAGAGATACATCTGTATTTCTTTTCTGTTATCAAAGACACGCCATGAGATGGTATCTATTCACTGCAACACAGAGCAACAGCGAGAACAGATTCTTCACAAGAAGAACCCACCAGAATGCAATTAGCAAAACTGAAACGCAGCCTTTTGGTGTCTTTAAGGAAAGAGCAGTAACAGCTCCTGCCAAGCCAATCACCACGGCAGCAGCAGCACACACCTTCCTCCTCTTCCCATACAGTCTTCAAATAACCATACCTCCATTTGATATTCTGGAAAGCCTAAATCCCACAAAATTCCAAGAGAGAACAAATACCCAGCTCTTTTCTTGTTTTAAATGGATAAAATATTAGACTCTTGCTTTGTAAGACGTGACACTGAAATATATCCAAAACAGGCTATAATAGAAGCAATCTGCGTATTCTTTTGGTTGCGCATTTTTCTGATACAATGCACATCACAGAGGGAGAGATTTTACCCTTATCTGCATTATACACCTGCAAGTGTATATATAACCCAATACTCAAAACTATTTCTTAGCTTTGTAAAGAGTCCGTGTGCTCCAGCATGCCTGTGGTAACAGAATAAACACAAAAGGAATTCAATTGCCAATATAAAGATAAAAATACAAATACCTGGTTTAGTAAAAAGTAAGGAAATCAGAACTTTAAGAGAAATAAGAAGTAATCCCTCCTCCCACACATCAAGCCCACAAAACCAAACTGGTTTCTAGGTTACACAAAGCAGCTTGCCCTGGAAATGCTGATGGTGAGAATCTGTGCATAAAGCAACTTTGCTCCAAAAGGTGAGAGAAAATACATGAATCCCAGTTATTACCTGGCAGAAACATGAGGTACATAAACATGGAAAACCCAAGACAATATGTGTATTTGCATAATTTAACATTTCTAGAGTAACGCAAGCAAAGAGGGATGAACTCTTTTTATATCATTTTCAACGTCAGTGCTGTACACAGAATGGGAAGTGCTTTGAGTCACTACTCTAAAACCTTTCAGTGGGATCCTGAAATAAAACTGCATTTCAAAATAAATGCTTATCTTGAGACTGGAAGCGATTACAGGGTTTACTAAGGACTGAGGAAGCAACTGTGATTCTCCAACACTGGCTCAATGCTGTACACACAGAAATCGGTCAGCTACAAAAGTGTCCTGGAAGTCCAAGTTTCCGAGTGCTCTGAACTCCTCCTGAGCAGCACGTGTAATGCCCTACAAACAGACAAGTTAATTCAAACACAGCAAGAGAAGAGTGCTGCTTTACATCCAAGCAGCTCCTCCAGGCTGCAACAGGAGCATCAGCCCAAATGGAAGCACACAAACAAGAGTAAGACCTTTTCCACAATGGAGTACAAAGCACTGCATTTACAAAGCAATCAAGCACAAGTAGCCCTGCACAGAATTCAGATGCTGTTTTCATCAGGCTTATGACACACTTCAGACTCTAATGCTTTGGGTTTTAGCAGGCATTTTTTGAAATGAAAGTTGCAAATAACTTCCAATTCAGTGAGTCCCTTACACTTAATAAATACGAAGCATCAAGAATCTTCATGGTATTGAGATGCATAGAATGGTATTGAGGTCCATAGAATGGTTCCAGAGTCTTGTAAGAAAAGAACTAAAGTCCTTTGTTACTGCAAAAAGTATCATTTCTGTTCTTCAAGGAAGAATGGCCCTGGTGGTGTGTTCAAGTGCCAGGACAAGCAGAGGGATGAGAGGCCATTACTGCATGCCAAACCACTGCTCTTGATCTGCCCACTGTGCTGCTTCACTGTCACTGCCTTCCAAGTCCCCCTCTTCTCCACTTCCCTCCATATCATCCACGTCTTCTTCCTGGGTTGCATCTGTTGGACTTTCCTCTTTTTCCATTTTCTGCATTCCTTCCAGTGACTTCTGATCATTTGGATCCAAACTGAGGAAAGTAAGAAAAAGAAAGAACTGTCCTAAATCTTTTATTTCCCTCTTCAGTTATGACCTTATTAACAAACCTCATCTTCTTGTCTGCACTTCCTGTTTAACATCATCAAGAAGTCTATTTTAGTAGATGATGCAGCTTCACCTCCAGCTGACTGTAACACTGAGTGTTAAATCTTTACATAAACCAGTTTTCATCCCCAAGAATGTGCTTATCTAAACATCACACTCCTCCAGAAAACCTCATCAGCAATTCCAGATAATACTAATTATAAAGTAACATAAAAGCAGGAAAGATTTAAATTGCTATAAGTAACTATGTGCAAGTGAAAAGCAGCTGACCCATTTAAGCTGTGTCAGTTTGTAGTGGACAGAATAGGCTATATTTAAAGCAAATATAACTTGTTGAAATCAAAACATAGTAACAGTTAATATGGCAACACCATCAAATAACGTTTTGGTTATGCTTAATTGAATCACACTATTTAAGTTTACTTAATAGCTCATTTTTAATATAGTGCCTTCTAGTCTAAAGGAATGGATCTTGAGGTGCCTGACTATATAATAATTCATAGCCATAAATGCCTCAATCCTTCAGTTGGTCAAGGAATTGCATGTCTAACAGCATATTCAGCATTAATACAGTCCCTAAAGTTTGCACATCTCAGTTCAAAGCTTTATGACCAACTAAGTCATGAATGGGATGTCATTTGTAGGGTTTTAAGGGAGAATGATCTAAAGCTACCTCTGATGCACATCCTAATCTATTAGTGGCTCAAGTTTTTACTTAGTCAATTTAATTGGTTCTTATAAATATACTGCAGCCTCAGTCTCTGCTTTACCTTAGGGCAATACTGTACTGGTCCATTGCTTCCTGGTACTCATTGACAGCTACAAGAAAGTCTCCCAGTATTCGGTGCAGAACACAGTCACTCTGATTAGCCAGTGCATTCCTCAGCAAAGCAATTCCATCTTCGTACTTCTGTTCTCTACCTGTTTATATGCAAAACTACAGCTTTAATTAATAGTTTAGATACATTTAGTAAGAGTGTACAGAGTCATCACAAGACTATTTCCTCCTTCAGACATGTATGGGGGGACAGCAACAATACACTTCTTGCAAGATTAACTCTAAAGAATGACTTTGTTGCAGTAATGGCTACATTCACCATTAGAGACACTTTGGAATCAGAACATTTTGTTTGTAATTGTTTTAAGTGCTGGTGTAATATTAGCTGCTAGATGCAATTAATTCCTGTGATTTTTCCTTCAGGATAGAACTGATAAATCCCTGGGCTGTAACATCACTTCACTTTATTGATGTGATTCTTCACATCAATAAAGCTGCAAAACACTCTTCCGTGTAAAGTAGCATGCTTTAAATAAATTGACATGGAAAAACCCAAAGGAACTCACTAAGAAGTTCTGCTTTCTTTACGACAGCTTTAATGTAATCAGGTCTTTGTGTCAGTGCTTTGTCCAGTAATGTCTTGGCTTTCTCCTGTGTGACTGGGTCCTCAAGACAGACTGTTGCCAACAGAGTGAGTGTCTGTGCATTTGCTCCCAGGGTTTTATACACATTATTTGCCATAACCATGGCTTCACGGATACTGTTGGAGGCCAGGTAACATTCAATGAGACCTGATGAGACGAAAAGGAAAACATTTCGGGTTTTGAGTTCACATTACAGATGCTCACCCCTCCTCAATTATTTGCACTTAGCAGCATTCAAGACTTCAAACACCTGACACTCCAATAGGCAAATACAAACTGCAATGGAGAAAGCGACTCTACATTTTAACATATTTATTCTACACATAATTGACTGTAACACTTTATTTATAGACAGATACTAAAAAAAGCCTAAATACACCTCATCTTTTTCTCCAGTTCCTGTACAGAGATATGAATACTTCAGCTGGGCTCTTCAGAACTTACTATTTACTTGAGGCTGCTGTTGAGACCAACAAGATTTAAGTGAATTTGATGAAACAAAGCTCCCAGTGGAACTAACAATACAGTTAACATCATCATCCCAAAGGGATCTGCTCAGAACACCCAAGTCTGTTTATATCCAGACTAAACAAAGAGAAGAACCGTCTACTCTCTTGTCTAATCATCAGCATGACACCAAACTGAGTGAATGTGTGAGTAGCTTCACTTCACTCACCTTCATAGCAATCCAGCCTGCAAGGTGCAAGACGTATTGCTTCACGGAAGTGTATAATTGCTTCCTGGACTCGGCCCATGTTCCTAAGAGCAGCTCCTTTCAGCAGGAGAGCTTGAACACTGTTACTATTCAGCTGGATAGCTTTGGCTCCTAAGTATAAGGCACGAGAGTATCGCTTACTGTAGAAACTATGACACCTATGGAAAGACAAGAGGGATTGTAAACATGTACTGGCTGTGGTGCCTGTGCACATTCATAGAGGTTTAAAAGAAGAAAAACAAAGGCAATTATAGGCAACTATTGAACTTCTTGCATTTGAAGGTAGGAATACATGGTCAGGGGAAAAAAACCAAACTTTAGGAGCTTAGAAAAAAAGCAGTATGAATATTAACTGTTACAGCTATTTAATATATCATTATTACTGCACAGATGCATTAACTCTGATAGGTTTAAACATACAGAGAACAACCAAAATAGGTATTTATGGATATTTAAGTCAGCCCAAGAATAGGATAGGAAAGCACCTTGTGAACAAAAAAGCCTGAATCCACTGTATCAACTGCAATCCGCTGCCTGCAGCAAATCAAGAGTTGAGATAAGAAAGGCAAGAAAAGAACTTACCCCGATACCACCCAGGGTTCTGCGTGCTGATCAGATATATTGAAGAGACGGCAGCCTAAGTTCTCCACATCCTCTAATCGACCTTCACGTGCCAATAAGTAACCATACACATCCATTCCTAAAGAGAAATGTTTCAAGATCCATCAGCAAGAAATGCAAAGTTCATTCACACCAAGAAAACACAAAACCAAACCCATGAACATCTACTTTAAACTGTACCTCTACCAGTAATGGTTCTAGATACACAGCTTCTGAAAGGCAGGTACAAGCAGATACAACATTCCCCTGCATGCTTGATTGCATGTAGCTGCTACTCTAATGTTACTCATCAGATCACTTCATTATGTATACGTTCTTTTAGCATTTACTCACCTTTTATTAGGTAAGGATCCAGCATTTGTGCTTGTTCAAATTTTAGAATAGAGTTTTTATTATCTCCAGCTCTGAAATACAGGTCTGCCAAGCTCCCCAGTAAGTCCACATTATCCCTCAGCAATGACTTCTTCTCTAAAGAGCTTTAAGAGAAAGAAATGCTGTTATTAATGCCACTTTAATTACAATTATATGTAATTATTAACACATTATTTGACTGCATCATGCTCTCTGAACTCTTACCAAATGGTATTTATTGCTCTTGTGTTGTCTCCAGTATGCACAAAAGCGTATGCCTTGATCCACACAGAAAGCCAATCCAAGTTAGGAATACTCTGAATCACGTTGATCGTCATAGAGGCCACTTCAGCACCTTTCACTGACAGTGAGAGCAAGCCTGGGCAGGAGGGTATGTACATCAATTTTAGCCATTATGAAGTGCTTTTAATACAAATTAATTGTCTGCAGACCAGAAACTCCATCCCTTGACTGACATAAACAAGCAGCTTTACACTGATTTTATAACATGCATGATGAAGGCATTATATATTACATGCAACTGCAAGA
Organism: Agapornis roseicollis; assembly: GCA_002631895.1. Lineage (NCBI taxonomy): Eukaryota > Metazoa > Chordata > Aves > Psittaciformes > Psittacidae > Agapornis > Agapornis roseicollis. The sequence continues at coordinate 174,563 of NDXB01003271.1, read as the reverse complement.
CAGTTACCTAGTCCCAAGCATAATTCAAATTTAATAGTGTTTAATACTGAAATCCCAACAGTGTGCAGACACCTACCTAGTATGGCATCAAGTGCTAAAGGGCACTGCCTCAGTACTTCCTTGTAGCTCGTAACAGATGAGCGTTCTTGACCTGCTTTCTTGTACAGATTTGCCAACATCATATTGATCTACAAGCAAGAGAAATATCGGTAGAGTCATGTACAAGAAAGGAGAAAACCTCACAACTTTGTCTTCAAGCATGCCTCCCTCCCTTCACTTCTGGACAAAAGACAAGATTACGTGCTCTTCTTCTTCTTATCCTGTAACTTATCATATAGTATATAATTAAAGTAAATGCTTCTTTCTGAATCCAAGGACAAAATTTACATTATTTTGTATTTGCATAGTACATCTTGAAATCTCAAGATTACAAGATATGAAATTTGAGATGAAATCACAACTCTTCAAGATATGCTAAGCAAGGACTTGCGATCAGTCTGCTAGAACTAACCTTTGGGGTCCTCTGTCTGGAAGGAATTCCATCAAGAATAGCAATGGCATCTTTATCTTGCTTCAGCATTGTATAACATTCAGCCATTTTGTATTTCACTTCAATTTCTGATGGTAAACACTGAAATAAAAGGGAAAGACTGAAGTACAATGTTGCTTTAGTCAGGTAAAAGATCTGAACACAGCTTCCTCATTAAATGCTCACACTATGTTGTACAAATCTAGTGCAAGAAAGTGAATGATGCCACTACGAGCCTACTGCTCCTGTCTTACAATGAAAAACATGAACTACACATACAAAACATCTCATGTTTAAGACTATACTAAGTTTTGCATTAGAAAACACCATGGTAGCGAGTTTGGAACAAAGTTAGCTTTAAATGTCACATTTATTTGACATAAATCCACAATCTAAGGTATTCAGGAGACCTGTAGATGTGGTGCTTAGGGACATGGTTTAGTGGTAGACTTGGCAGTGTTAAGTTAATTAATGGTTGGACTTGATGATCTTGAGGGTCTTTTCCAACCAAGATGATTCTATGAATACTGGGTCAGACACATTAATTTAGGCAGCACATTGGTTAGTTTTTAAATACCTGGCTCTGGGGAGTTGTTGCAGTATTCCCAGTTGAAGGTCTTACTTTTGAAGTTTTACTTAATGCTTTTTTCTGCTGCAAGGCCATCGTATACTTACTCACAGCATTCCTATATTCCTTATCATGGAAGAGAGAGTCTGCATGATACACAAGGAGCTGGTATTTCTGAGATGGTGAAAACAGCTCCCTAGAAGAAGAGCAAACAGAAAGGCTGAGATCAGCTGCTGCATAAGAACCAGAGCATTACTGAACCAAAGCAGGTGTAGTTTTGGCTTCAACTTCCAACTGTTGCTGTTTCTTTATTACACCAGAAAGACCCTTGAGTATCTCCTCATAAAGGGATTATCTCACCAATTTACTTTATCTCTATNAGGTGTAGTTTTGGCTTCAACTTCCAACTGTTGCTGTTTCTTTATTACACCAGAAAGACCCTTGGCTTCAACTTCCAACTGTTGCTGTTTCTTTATTACACCAGAAAGACCCTTGAGTATCTCCTCATAAAGGGATTATCTCACCAATTTACTTTATCTCTATACAAACAGAGGTAATAGCCGCCCTTGACACCTCATCAGCAACAACTCCTTATGTTTAGCTGCTTGGCCACTGCTTTCCCTAAGGGAGCAGCCCCTATCCTCCCCATAAGAAACCACATTAAAGCACATTTTGTTTGAATGAACTCAAAACTGAAAGCAACCTCGCTCCCTGTACTGCTCTCCTCATCCTAACCCACATGCTCCCACATTTTACACACCCCCTTCAGAACTCTCCCCAGGATGTTTGCAAAAGAGTTTAGGTTTCAGAATAGGATTTGGGCTTCAATTAGGGCCTCAACCCCATTCAAAATGACAAATTGCACCTTCTAGGAAGGTCCTGAAAATTAATGGGAATTAACTGAGTCAAGGGAAGAGCTGTGACCACTGGAAGGAGAAAACCGCTGCACTAATAGGATATTCGTGCTGTAACATGCACCCTGAAGGGTTCGGGCCGTGTTGCTCCTCCTGAATCCCGGGAACGGCCAGGAGCAAGAACCCGGCACCAGGAGTAGCTCTAACATCAAACCCACTTCCACCTCTGGCAGCGCTCAAGGCCAGGTTAGACACAGGGGCTTGGAGAAACCTGCTCTAGTGGAAGGGGTTGGAACTGGATGTGCTTTAGGGTCCCTTCCAACCCAGCCCATTCTATGGCTCCCTGACCCCAGCTCGGTCCCGGCTGGCCGCTCCTTCAGCACCAGCGGCCCCACCAGCCTGCGCGCCGCCCCGCGGGAGGACCACTCACGGGTTATTGCCGCTCATGGTGAGAAGAAGGCCGCTCAGGAGCCGCACGTTGGAGTGGAGCCCGGCGGACGCCATCTCCCGTACGTGCTCCACCACGCTCATGCTGACCGGACACACGGGACCGTGACCGGGTCCGACACCTCCACCACATACACTCCAAAATGGCGCCACCGAGGGGCCCGCTACGCTTCCGGACGCGCTGTCTGACAGGCGCACGGCGGGCAGCCCCGAGAGGCTCTGCGTCTGCGCAGTGGTGAGGCGGGAAGAGGGGCGCGAGGGGATCCTGCACAGAGCGGGAGGAGCTTCTGTTCGGTGTGGTTATGTGGCGCAGACATCCCGTGAGTGTGTACGGCTGTTGGGTCTGGTCTTTTTAACTCCTACAGTGTTATTTGCTGGCTGCGGCAGCTAAATGTGACTGAGGTCTGAGAGACAACGAAGCTCCTGCCTTTTAAAACAGGTAACTGAGGAGAAAAACCCGTCAAAATGTAGATTTCTTTTGGGATATGGCCAGGGGAAACGCCTTACTAGGGCCACTGTTAACTACAAGGCATAGACTGAAAGGAAGGGTGAATCATAAACTATTTTTTTCCCTCTATTGCAAAAAGAATGCAAAATATGGCTATATTATATATTTTATATATGTAACTGCTACAGCAAATCAAATCAGTTTGAACATACTGTCAGTGCTGTCTGGAGGGCAATACACCTCTCAAAAGGTCAACATGCCAAGCGGTAAAACAGGACCAGTGCAAGTGACAGAAGCGCGTTGGTGCTGTATGGTGACAGTGGAACACACATTGCCACAAAGGAAAGAGACAACTCTGAATAAACCAAGCTTGGCTTTGCAGTTCCTCAGGACGCATCTGACCGATTGTAACAGTCACAGCTCTTTCCAGTGTGATGCCTGTGCTTGAATCTGCCACCACAAAGGGAGCCTACAGCATAGATTATATACATATTATCTGCATGCGTTACCCTTTCCAGGCATTTTAGTACCAAGGAGCACTGCCCTGCAAAGGCAGACCTGCTAAATAACCAGGTATGTTCCCACAAACTATAACCCCTGTATTAATCCCATTTTCAGTGGGAATGATTCACTCCAACTGATTAGCATTATGCAATAATGATGGTCTTTTCACCAAAACCACCTACCTCTGATTTAGTCAAAGGGCATCCTAAGACTTAAAGCAGTTACCACATTAATTACAAGCCAAGTTTATTGAAAACAAGGTAAAAACCACTGCACTTGACAACACAGTGTGAGAGGCGTATTTTCCGTGGACATACAGTACTGAGACTCTAGCCAGTAGAGCAATCCCACAACTCCCACAGGCAAGCCCATTTCTTCTCTTAAATACAAGCCCCGTTTTAAATGCCAGCTGCAGCCACTGATAATGAAGCAGCCTGGATGTGAAACAGCATGTTAGAAATCACTTATTAAGCACCAGCTTAATAATATTTGCTTACATTACTCAAATTACCTTTTTGTTCCCTCTTATACCTCATTGACTGGTTTGTGGTGGGGTTTTGGTTTTTTGTTTTTTCTTTATAAGCACTTAATTCTTCCTTGGTACAAAATGTATCCAAAACAAAGGCAAAATACCTAAACATCTTGCTGTGACAATGTTTAATGTTGTTGTTGCTGCTGTGCCTCTTCACTGCCCAGGACCTGACAGACTCTTGTTCATGAACTGTCTCTTCACAAAGCAGATCCACCACTGCAGAAGGAAGCACAAAGTCAGACAATACCCCAAAGTGCTTTCCAGGTGATAAAAGAGTGACTTAAAAGTATTCAACCTCTGACAAGCAATAAATGTCAAGGTTCCAATTTTGCACATACAGTTTTCCATACTGGTTTCTACTGGAACTTGGGTAAACGACAGGACAGGAACAGACTCGATGAACTTATAATGCAGGGAGTTGGAACTAGATTATCTTTAAGGTCCCTTCCAACCCAAACCATTCTATGATTCAATAATATAGAATATTATATACAGAATATATATCTGTAATATATATAACGTGTAATATATATAGAATATATATTATCGAATATAGGGCTCTGAAATAAAGCAGGACATTCTACCTTATCTTATTTCTATTATTTTAATTTTGCTTTCTATTCTAATATAATTATGCAGGGATGCATCAGAAAGCTATGCCTTTGAAACTAAATTAGCCCAAATATTTTCCATACTAAATGCAGTCACATTTGCACATGAAACGTATGAACAGTCAGGAGGACATTCATTCATTGATTAGCTATTTGGTTTTAATCTCTAGATGAGACAAAAGGGTATGCTTCAAAGAAGCTTTCAAATCAGAACTGCCTGGAAGATGAAGAGCATCATTCCTGCCTGTGGATTTCCATTTGAAAACCTTGCCAAGAGCAGATGTGCAATACTTTGAAGAGTCGAACCAGACACCACTTATTACTGCAGTGCTTTTTAAAGTAACCCAAATTGGCATTCACTGTCTTGCTGCATTATGGATTACATTCATTGATAACTTGCAGCCTGTTATTTCACTAGCTTTGTAAAAGCCAGGAAGCTTGTGCCAAAGTTATCCACACCTGATCCCTCCCCCATCATCTCACTTCTCTCTACAGCAAACCTCTCATTAGATCTGTAGTGATCACATTACACTCTTACCTTACTGGGCTTGTCACTCTGAGGATCAAAGACTTTCTCACAAAGGCGAAGACCAGTTTCTTGCCTCAGCTGCTGCAGGTAGGCCCTCATCACCTCTGAAATACAGGACAGGAAAAAACAGTGGAACCTGAGGCAGCACCGAGTCAGACTGACCTGAACAGAGAAACAGCTATCATTGCTTACAGCAGGAAGTGAGTTTTCACATCTGTAGGTACTCATCAGCTGGCTGAGTTGGTTTGCTCAATTTACAGCCATACCTGGAATTTTTATATTTCTATTTTCAGGATTATACAAACTCTTTTCTTCTCTCAGTTACCTTTGCTCACTGTGGGCTTCCTATTCTGCCAGTGCAGCAGCTGGCTTGGGCTCCATTACAGGGTTTATCTAGTGGTTAATGCTGATGCAAAAGGCAGACTCAGATCCCTATTTGTTTTGTCAGATCTATAGATCCAGGGAAACCACTGCCCCCCTGAGGTCAGAAAATCCAGCTCTGCTCCCCTCGTAAGACAGAACTGCAGATTTAGAACATTCAGTTTTAACAGCAATATTTCTTATTGCAGTCACAAAAATGCAGCTAGTAAAGTAAGAGCTCAAGGAATCCTTCAGGGATGCTGCATTAGCCTTACCTTCCTCCTGCTTGTTGGAAGGTTTGGCGTAAATGGCATTAAGTGGAAAGCCAGGCTCCCCAGGGATTGGGAAGTTAGTGATTCCCAATGTATACATCTCTTTCTCTCCTTGGCCTTTGGAATTACACTGGAAGAACAAGGCAAACAATGGATTAACAGTTACAAACAACAGCCAATGTAGTGATAGGACTGTCTATTTTATCCGTAACACATAAAACCTCATCAGGAAAAATGCATTATTTTTTTGGAGATCCACAGACTTGGAGAATCAGTGGCTCTGACAATAGGGAGTGGGGTCAACAGGATTATTTGTGCCACTGGGAAGAGAATATCAGCAAATCCTTTCCCAGGTGTCCCCAGAAGAGACTCAGTTCTCCTCCTGCACAGAAATTCACTTTTCTTACCTTTTGCAGCTTTTTCAAGCACTCAGAAATGTAGAGGGTTACATAGATCAGTGTTCTGTCGGCCTCATTCTGCAAAGCAAGAGCAAGCAACAGGAATGAGTTTAAGCCATTCTGGCCTACAATTTCCCCATGAGAGGGAAATGCAATTCATGGCATTTACCCAGCTTTTAATTAAATGGGAGGAAGGGAATTGTTATCTAGTAGAACTATTTCATTGAAAATAAACATATTCATAGCACCAACCCACCTAAGAACATCCATGTGCAAAGTATCTTTAAGAATTACCTTAATTTCATAATTTTTGAAGAAAACATTAGCTTTGAAGTAGTAGATGGCTTCATCTATAATATCTGTGTCCTTAGCTAGCAAAAAAGAAATAGAGAGTTAAACAATGCACCATTACATTACATTTGGTCACAACTTTTACTCACTGAAATACATAAATAAGGATTATTGCAAAAGCAAAACCTTGGTATTCACAAAAAGCAGAAGCCAGAAAGCAGCTGGTGTGTGAAACAGCAATGAGCTCAGACTGTTAACACTTAAGGTTCCTTGTCTTAGCAGGAGCTTGAACCCTTTTCTTCTCCCCCACACCCCTTGCTATGATTTCTCACTTCATAAATGGCAGCAATTCAGCAGCTCACCACTTCTCTACCAGTTGAATAACTCACCAGTTTTAACAATGTGAAAGTCTTATCAGGACACAAAAATGGTTTTGGAAAAAGACTGCATAAATTTCATTGTCCTCTTCAAAACAAAAGGTGAGGAGCAGAAGACAGTTCTGGATGCCAACCACCAAACTGCTTAAATTCAGTATTTCCTTTATATTTCCTTTCCCAAACTGAACCACCATGTTACTGAGGAATAGCTACTTAATGTGCTGAAGGGAACTCCTGACCAGGCTGCCTTTGGACCCTGTTGGGATGCCTGTAACTTCATTTCAATTTTACCCTAAACTGCTGCCTAACATACTTCCTGCCCTTCAGAGCAGCCGAGTGTCTTCAGCCAGACTCAAAGCCCAAGCTCTCTGTAGCTAAACCTCCACTTCCTCTGACAGCAGAGGGTTCACACCACCACATCTTCCTCAAAACTTACTGATGAGCACAAGAGGAAGCATAACAATAGTAACTGTGGGCTTTAATTACTGAAGCAACTGATTTAGCTGGAGTGTATTTCTCTGTGCATAACTGTTTTCTATTATTTGAACAACTTAATTATTTGAAAACTTTTCTTCCTTCTCTATAAAGTGCAGTTTATAGAAACAAAAACTGGAAATAGCACTCCATCTGCAACCAACCCGTGGCTCCTCTCACCACTCTTGCTAGTGCTGGCTTGGAGCAAACTGAGAGATGATGATGAGCTATATACAGGCAGTGATTTCAGAGATCATTATAAACTTACTTTCCCGAGGTGCTGGGCCTTTGAACTGGCTTCTAATGGGTAACAGTGCCATGTTCCCAACTAGCTTGGTGTCAGAGTCCATTAAAGTGGAGTGGTAAGCCTACAGATGGGGGGAACAGATGGTTATTAATGCTGCTGAAAATAGACATTTCCATGTCTGACCATGTGTCCCCTGTGTCTTCATCAAGTAGGAGTCAGACTAGTTTGTTAGTGATGCTTCCAGTAATTTTTCCTTGCACAAACAACGTCTGTTTTCTCTTTAGGCCTAGATCTCTGCCATTCTGGTGAAGACCATGGAAGCACCATCACTGGCACCACTTCTGATCACGGTGGAGGGAGACAGGATAAAACAGGTACGGGGAGGCTGCCAGACCCTATTCTGCACAGCACCAAGGGAGTAGCAGCCCTGTTCTCCTACCTCAGTTATGGAGCCGTGCATAGTTCATTGAAAGTTAGTTGGCCATTAAATATGATTGTATTTTATTTGCATGTCTAGCTAATATTATTAGATAATAATAAATAAAACAAGGCTTAACACACACCCACACAACCAAAACACAGACCCTTCTGTGCACTGTAAAACTGGTCTAAGTGGAAAAAAAAAAGACAAAACCCTTTCTGCATGTGACAGATTGTCCCTGGAAAACCGATTTTTAACCACTGATGAGTGGTTGCACTTTATGCACTTTCCAGGCATTCCCACCGAGAAGCCTTCACCTCCTTACAGCCTATGTTTTGTAGGGAGAGAAGGGGATACAGCCAGAGGGGTGTGTGTGTAAGTAGCATCCCCTAGCAGAAAGAAGGGGTGTGAACAACACCAGAGCACAGCGCTGCTTTTACCACCCTTTTCCTGGCCGCAACCGAGGGTTCCCTGGCAAGAGGAGGAGGAGGAAGACAAGGGCGTCGCCCTTGCAGTAGCCTCCCAATAAGCAGCAATTCCCCTCTTTCATTGGGGTTTCTTATAGCCCCGTTGGTCTCCCAGCAGCTGCCCAAGGCCGGCAGAGACGCTGTCCCAGCCCCGGGAGGAGCGCTGTAACCCCCCCGGCACGGCCCCACCGCCCTGGCCTCTGCCCTCCCCTCTCCCTGCCGCCACGGGCAGGTTAAGCGCCGGGTGCGAAGCCCCCTCACCGGCATCTCGAAGGGCAGGACGCAGATCAGCGGGGCCGGACAAGGGGAAAAGCAGAGAGGAGCTGGCAGCAAAGCTTCCTCCTCTGCCTGCGCTGCAGGAAATGAGGCAGCAGAGGCGGTGCTAGAAGGGGAAGCCGGAGCAAAGGCCTGCGGCGTGCACCGCCCCGAGAGGCACCGCTCCTGAGAGAGCGCTACCAGCACGGGGAACGTGCTAGGAAGCACACCCAGAGGGGGATTTGGTTGTTTTTTCGTTCCTCATGGAATTTCCCCCTTCCCTCTGCCTTTGCTGTGGCCAGCACTGCAAGTAACCCCTCCTTAACCTTCCCCATGCCACACTTTTCTTCTCCAGCCACTCTAGCATCTTCCTTCCTTGCCGGAAGAGGTGAGCTCCTATCCCCGGCAAGGGTCAGTTTTGACAAGAGTGCAGGAGAGGATGCTTTGCTTGCAACTGCTTTTCTCTCCTGTGCATTTGCAGCACTCTTGGGCATTGCGTGCTCTGTCCCAACATGCAACAGCCACAGCCAGCTGCTGGGCACTCAGAGTGTAAGGAAGCACAGAGTTGGTCCAAACACATTGCATTTGGTGGGATGCAGTATTTCAAGGTGCACACCCCTGTTACTATCAAGCCATAATGTCCTGTATGCTGAATTTGTCCCCTCGTAAATGACTCATGGCATGATTCAGGAAGAAAACCTTGGGAGATCTGGAAGTGCATCAAGGTAGTCTAACTGCAGGCCTGGGGTTTGTCCTTTTGACATAGCACAGGCATCATTTGTCCTGAGAAAGAACCAGTTTGGAGGTGACAGAAGCCACCAAAGTTTCCCAATGTTTGCGTGGTTTAATTCAGCCAAATTTGGTCCTGCCATGAGTGATGTGATGAGCCTCTTAAGATGTTTTTTCACAGCTCTTCCTGATGACTGCAATGGCTATCTTGAAACTGAACTCTCAGTGTTCACTAATTGTGCTGGGAGTAAGGTTTTAGAAATGCCAAGTATCAAAGGCTGGCAATTTTTGCAAACCTGGCTTTGAAAGACGATTTTTATAGCTCTTAGGTGACATCTTTGCAGTTTTGCTTTGTTCCCATTTAAAAGACTTCATGCAGTCATCCATGACCTCCACATAAGGACGCAGGGAAGCTCTTTTCCCCTAGACATGCAGCATTTGCTGTTCTGTTGAACCTCCCTTCCTGTTTTGACTGTGCAGATGCTTATTTCAAAAATAAGCACTGTAGCAGCACGACCATTTAATAATTTATTTAAATAGACATGAAGAACAACCCTACTGATGAGTAAGAAGAAAAATTACACCTTCTGGACTACAAGCAAGAAACTACAGAACTAAACTCCGTACCAAGTCGCTATCACAGCCTAGGTTTAGGTAAGTGAAGTTGTCTTCAAGTCTTTAATCCTTGATTTGGTTTCCTTTAAGGGGTGTCCTTGCTCTCAGACACCTGCTGACTGTTCCTACAAAATGACATCAATTATTCTACTGAAATACTTGGCTGTGTGTGTCTCGTGAGGATGGGGTTAATTTCTAATACATGGACTACATATAGACGATATGCCTACATCTAAGCATTCACTGATGTTAAACATTCACTGTTTAGAATATTTGTTGCCGAATTCTTTGTTACACACTGTGTTAGTTAACATGACTGCACAAGACCATCACGAAGCTCTGGTCTTTTGAGTGCTGTGCTGCTCTTAAGATGTTATTGATGTATAAACCACTTAAAGCCATGCGTGAGTCATATAAAAAACAGCCTTAAGAAAGCTTAAAATCTGGGCTTTTCCAAACTGAATGTAAAACACTCATCTTCCCCAAGAGGCTGAGAGACCACTATTTACCAGATGCCTCTTTGAAGCTGCCAGTTAGCTCTTCGCCTAACTCAGGTTCAGTTATTAAGTACAATTCTTTCTCTCATCGTAATGAAACTACTTACTTATCTCCATTACTATTTATTATAACCTATTGATATTCAGTGTTACCCCTTTTGCAGTAATTGTTTTCAATGAGATACATCAGTATGTGAGGACCTTGTATAGTCAATGTGTTTTATAACACACATGTATGAGAATAAAAATTGTTTATTAAAATAGTTACAAGGGCATATAGCTCACTCTTCATTATAAATAGTAGTTATCTTACAGATAAAACATTGAGTAGGTTTGTGTAGGAGTGGATTTTCTTTATCACTTTTTAACACAAACAAGGTATTTTCTCCTCCCATATTTGAACATTCGTATTTTACTCATCCACATGATCTTGAAAGTATTCATCCACAAGAGCAGATTTATCTTCTTCACATTCCTGCCAAAAAGAGAACAGAAAAGGTAAAACCTGACTATTCCCCTCATAGCTGCTGCACCTAAGAAACCTTAGTGATCTTAATGGTCCCTTCTGACCTTTCAAGCTTAAAAGACATTACTAATAAATGTATTACAACTTATATTATGGATTCTTTTTAAGGACCCATAATACCATCTTTTCATTAGAAGTACTTTACCTTTGGTTCTTTAAATTCAAGATCTTCTCCGTACTGAATGGTAAAGTCTATGTGCTGCAGGACTATGTTTATGCTTTCCTCATCAGAGCAATCAAAAGGGAGAAATCGAACCATACCATAGTCATCAATCTAGAGAGGGGATTCAAAAGATGTTAGTAAGAAAATGCAGTGAGTTCTCAATCACAGTACTCTAAGCTACCCCCTTAAATCACACATAGGTCTTCCTTGTCTGAAAAATCTAATAATATAATCTGAAAATAATGAGTTAAATTGAATGAGACAAAAAGTAAAATTCTCAAGTGCCTGAGAGTCTTTCCAATCCTGTCTTTGTTAACAGTCTGGTAGGTAAATACATATTTTTGGGGTGGGGAGAATGATTATAGAACATACTGTATCAATAACAGCAATGAAGTCAGCAACCACACAGTATGGTTTATATATATATACAATTGAATTTAAGGGTACCAGTTAAAAAGCTATATACCCACCAATCCACATATGGATTTAGTCAGCTTTTTAAACATTTTGCTTTTCAATATATTTGGAGAATCTTCAATCATAGAATACATATCTGGATCCAAGTACCTGGGCCAAAACAAAGTCATTGTTAACATGGAAAGAATCCTTGGCCACAGAGCAAATGAGACATTGTGCTTTTATATAGCTGCCAAAACCATTTGTGATCCTAATGAACTAACTCTGTATCAGAACTTAAAATGTGTAATACCAGTTTTTGTAGGTATTTGAATATCTCACAAATGTAAAAATAACACATAAGTAATTCAGTATGGTCAGTATCAAAACCCTGATATGATCAGCTCTGGTTTAGGTTTCGAAGTACAGCAGCCTGCAGTGTCATTCAGAATGAGTTATTCAAGATAATTAGTTACAGAAAAATCCAGAGGTAAGTACAAACATGGAGCTAGCTTTTTGATTCTGACTAAACTGTAAGCATCCTACCCAGGCATTTAAAGCCTATGTTTAACATCAAACAAATGCATCATAGAATAGTTAGGGTTATAAAGGACCTTAAGTTCATCTAGTTCCAACCCTCCTGCCATGGGCAGGGCATCTCCCATTCCAAACACATATGTTTTAATTGTGGGAAGCATGAGCTTGCCTCCTCATATTACACAATAAAAGTAGTTTTTTGGAACTTACTTTTCTATTTCCTTCTTGGCTTTCTTGCTCAGCAAATCCATTTTGGTCATAATGTTAATCTGTGGAATCTCTAAAGATATCATTGCACTGAGAGCTGCCAGAATTCCGGAGATAAACTGAAGGAGTATAGAAATCATGTAGCTAAGCACAGAAAAACACACCACCAATACACAGAAACTCAACCACAGACCAAGTCTAGCTAGTGAATACATGAAACCCAGACACAAGCCATGTGAGGAATTATTCTCTGCTGGGAAAGGGAGGTGCTGAGTATCCCCATCTGCCATCAAATCTGGTTCTGCCACTGAAAAGGGCATTAAGAAAACGCAAAGCCCATCTCTGGATGCATACTGCTAGACGGGAAAGCAGCCTGCTGTCCTTCCAGATATGAGAAAGCTCTCACAGAATGACAGGAGAATTTTGCTTGGGAGGGACTTCTAGAGGCTATTTCATTTATACTGCTAAAAGCAGAGGCAACTTCAGGGTCAGATCAGGCTGCTCAGGGGTTTTGTCTGGTCAAGGCTTGAATAGCCCCATGCACATTTACTACACAGTGTCTCCATGCCCTGTTCCAGACTGACCATTCCCACAGTACAGATTTGCTTTACATCCAACTGGAATTTTCTTTGTTGTGACCTGTGTCTGAGGCAACTGAAGAACGCAATCACATCTCCCCCAGTTTAGCATTCTTCTTTCTGGACTAAACAAACCCAGCCCTGAAACTGCTCGGATTTTTTTGTTCATTCTCAATATGAACTTTTACAATGGATTTCAAACGGATACCTTAAAAGATTCCACCATAAACTGAGAATCCACCAGAAAAACTCCACAGACACGGAATTCCCATTGCTGGAGCTGCTCTACCAGCTGTTTCATCACTGGCAGATGTGTGTAGAGCTCGATCTGACCTGGAGTACACACAGAACATCAGGTACATAGGGATGCGAAGCCAGGAGGAACAGTTATCCACACTACAGTACTGCATATGAAGGACACCAGAACGCTGATGTCTGCTTACCTGGGCAGTCAAACAGCACATAGTCATCCTCTACGTGCCCGAGGCTTTCCTCCAGCCAGCTGAAGTTATTGGCGAAGTATTCCATGCAGAACACGAGGCCGCCGTTGGGTCCGAACCGCAGGGAATCATCCTCCATCACATCATCCACCTCTATTAACTCGCGGATGTCTACAACAACACGCGTGCATAACGGCCTCAGCTCGTTCGCTCCCAGAGGTTCCCGGTACCAGCCTCCTGCCGCCTCCCCCCCGCTCTCCCTACCTGCCGTGACCGGGTAGCTGAATAGCTCCGCCGCCGGGTCCAGGTTCACCACCTGCACGGCACGGCCCAGCGCCTCGCAGTGCTGCACCATGGTGGAGCAGTACGTGCTCTGCAAGGCACACACAACCGTTGTCACGGACCGACCGCGCTGCTACCACCTCCCCGCCGCCGCCGTCCCCCGCCTCACCTTCCCGCTGCCCGCCGGGCCCATCACCAGCTGCGCGTACCGGGGCATGGCGATGGCAGCAGCGAGCGAGCCGTAGCGGCGGCAAATGTCCGCTCCAGCGCGCCGTAGCTCTCGCGATCCCGTACCACTTGGCAACGGGGCAGCCCCACTCTTCTACGGCGAGGTGGCGGGGTCAAGCCACTCCCCGTCGGCTCTCGCGAGACGGCAGCGGCGCTGTGGGGGGCGCACGTGCGGCGCGGGGTGTGGGACCTACCGGAGAAGGACGAGAAGAAGCCGCCGCCGCTGAGGCCTGAGCGGCCTCCCCGGTAACGCGCCTCGCCCGCCGCTGCTGCCCCGGGGCTCCCCCTCCCCTTCATCCCGGTGCCGAGCGGCCTTTCCCTGCCGGCTGCCAGCATCCTTCCCTCCGGTCCGGCACCCCCCTGTGCCCTGGTGCTGCGGCTCTGCCCGCCCTCCCTGTGATCCCTTTCGTCTCTGGTATCTTAGCGTTCTCCGTTCTCTCAGCTTTGCCCCCACCTCACCGTGTCTGTGATCCCATTTGCTTGGCACACTAGCACCCTTTCCCTTCCTCCCGACCTCCCCACTTTTATCCCCTTCATTTGGGATCTCTATGGGTCCTCCCAGAATCCTTCCCCTCATTACGACCGTCTGCTGTCTTTCCCTGTCGCCTCCCTATCCCACATCACCTCTGGCATTTCCCCCTAGCTCTCTTCGAAGCCCAGGCACAGCTTGTGCAGCAGGTTGGCTCGGGGGCGCCCACACATATATCCTGCTTGCTCCCAGTGATCCTGGGGCAGTTATACATTGCAAACCTCTGTCCTGTTGGCTCCCATCTTCTAAACCCCTTGCCTGTAAAAGTGTGCATGCAAACCACTATTATATACATCAGTTGGTTGAGTTTCGTTTGCGTGTTTTGTGGTGTTGGGGTTTTTCTTTGCTCAAACCTGTCCTAGGATTAGAATGTAACTTTTCAGGTACGGATTTAAATGACCCCTATTCTTTGCCACTCTACTGGCAGTACCTTCCCCCAGTGTCCCTGCTGTTCATATACCACTGATTTAACGTGATGCTTCACATCTTAACTCTGTGTGTTCTGTAATTCCATGTGGTTTTCTTGCAGATCTTCCTTAATTTCACACTGTTTTGTGGCACTTTGGGGTTTTTCCCTCCTTATGTCCTAAAATTCCATGCTGCTTGGTATCTTTTGCAGCCTTTTCCCATTTATTTTTTGATTATGACTCCTGTTTTTTCCTCCCTGATTTCTCCTTCTCTTAGGATTGTACCTGTTTTCTCTGGGATCCATCAGTCTCTGGGGTTCTTAAGCTGGGACAGATGTGAATAACTTTAACCCAGAACTTAGGTCCTGCTTTATTTGTTTTGTGACCGTCAGGCGTGTGACATGGCCACGGATGTAGCTGAGCCGGTGGTCCCTGACTGCAGAGGAGACATAAGGAGCAGTGCCAGGTCAGATGGCGACTACCCCCTTCGGGTTCTCTACTGTGGAGGCAAGTGCTCAAGGATCAGTTGTCTGTGATTCTGACAATGTGCTGTTTGTGAGGGCAGCCTAGCAGAAACAGTGAGAGCATCTGAGGTCCTCTTTTGGTCAGCTTTTATTGGGAAGGCAGACCATGGTCAGCTTGAGCTTTCTGATTGTCTTTCAGCAGTTTTGGGGTCTGAGAGATGGAGAGTACAAACAGCTTTCTCTGCGTAAAAGAAGCATGAGTTGTGCTCAGATTGTGACCTGTTGAACAGAGATCTCTTCCTGCAGAGAGCCAGTAAAGCCTTTAGCACAGAAAACACCTTTAAGTATTAGTATGACAGTAAGAAATTAAGAGTTCATGAAAGTAATTGCTGTGCTGTGTTTAGGATTATCCTTTACTCGTGACATTTGTAGTTATGTGGATAAAAGTATGATTTTTAGATAAGGATGTTACGTTCCTCTGCGCTTGAGTGCAGTTGCAGGGGGTTAGGAAAGAATCCCTGTGCTGCATGAAAGTTAGTTTGGGTTTGTGCTGGAGCCAAGCCCCTCTCCTGGACACTGACAGCTCGTGGTAAAAGGAAACCCAACCAAATCACACAGTAATTTTTTGGGAATGTTTTTTTTGCCAGAACTGGTGTTTCTTTCTGTAGCCTTTCCCAAAGCTGTAGGCACCTTCTATAAAGTACTGTTGAGTCAATGTGTGGTTATAACCATAAGTTAGAAGAAGTCACTCCTAACTTTAAAATGCCTCTTTGAATTTAACACAGAATGGAGAAGTTATTTTTGTAATCTATTTTTTTCTTCCTTCTTTCTCCAGTCTGTTCATTGCCGACAGAGGTGAGTTAATGTTTTTGTTGTCCAAGTTTCTTCTTTGTGTCTTATGATTTCTGAGAACGAGGATTCTTTATGATCTTTCCTGCTTTTTCTTAAGTGTGTCATCTTTAAGATGATGTGAGGTTTCCTGTGTGCTAGTGAAGCATTTGTATTCATTCATCTTAAGGAGAAATGGCTGAGCTGAATAGCCAGTGTATTGTGCTGTATTTGTGATGTATTTTGTAGTTATTCTGGTAGCAACTTTCATGTGACCTTTTTTCTCCAGTACTGCGAATACATGCCCGATGTGACTAAATGCAGACAATGGTTAGAAAAGAATTTTCCAGATGAGTTTGCAAAACTCACAGTAGGTAAGAATCTTCTGTTTTCTGACTGATCTGTATCCTCAGATGTATTGAGAAATCTCTGGGCAATTCTCATCTCTTTATTTTCCCACTGTATCAAGTATGAAAGGTAAGCATTTTCTTAAGAGCCTACCATGCTTTTGGGTGCTGTGAAAATCTGTTTGATAATGTCAGAAAACACTGAGTAAACAGGTGCAATCTCAGTAGTAATGTTTTAGCTTTCTTAAGGCTCCTCCTGTAACCAGTCATCCATGCATTTGTTTCCCATCAGAGTTTTATGTCTGCCCGTTCTCTGTGGATGGCTGGAGGAAAGGTCATTAATAACAGGAAACTTGCTGATTTGCATTTGGAATTTCAGTATTAATGCTATAAATAATTTCTGTATCTCTGTTGAAATGATGTGAAGAGACTGTATTGAAGCCGTAACTGTACCTTTGAGCTAAGGATTTTCTGAAGTCTGATTTGCATAGGTACTGTAATAAAGATGTAACACACATCAGTCAAGGGGCTGCTGCACAAAACATCACTGTACCTGTTCTATGCTGGTCTGACCCCTGCCTTTGTTCTCTTTCTTCTCCCTGCTCCTTTCGGATGTATTTCAGAAAATTCCCCTAAGCAGGAAGCTGGGGTTGGAGAAGGCCAAGGAACTGCGGGGGAAGAAGAAGAGAAGAAGAAGCAAAAGAGAGGCAAGGTCTAAATAGTTGATTGTGGTACTGATTCATAAGCAGTTTGGGGCACCTCTTTCTCACCCCCTGGTGTGGACTCTGGCACAGATTCCCTGTGTTTTGGTGGTTAGCTGTGCTTTGACTTTAAACAGAAGAGACCAAGTATTTTTCTTCTAGTGATAACAGAGTTATTGCAGGGATAGATGCTGATGGAAAAAGTGGATAGGAGTAATAGCAACTGAAAGATGACTTGCATCGTGTGTCTTAGGGAGCAATTCTTCTCAATCTAAAATCAGCTGGCATGCTTCCCAGAATACTTGTTTCTGCCCTGTCTAACAACAGTTTATAGGTTGCTAGCAGAGTGGAACAAAGATTGCTTTCCTCTGTTTGTGCCTCATGACACTGCTTTTGCCTGTCTAACTTCCACCCCTCCTCTGTGTTCAAGTAACAGGATTTGGTTTTATGCTTTTAATACTACTACCACCTATGGTAACAGCTGTGTCTCTTCCCAGCAAAACTAATGAAAAACATTTTCAAAAACCAAGTTTGTAAGATATATATGAAATAATCTAAACACATTTATCTTTTATCATTGGAGTTCTTTCTGTTTAATTAAGTAACGTACTTTCCACTCTATATCCAAATGCTGAGGTTATTAATATGCATTTATCTGTGCAGTGCCAGTTGTGTCTGTAGTGCTTCATAAATTATGGTTAATAGCCCAGTAAAGTTCAGATTTTAAGCCACATCTCACTGCAGATGTGTTATTTTGGTGGCTTGGTAACCAGTTATTTTGTAAGTAAGCTATGTGGGGTAACAACAGTGATTTACGTTCTGTAGCTTGGATGCTTTTCCCGGAGACTTCAGGACATTTTATTTCCCATTAATTTAGTGTGAGGTGGTATGGTTAGAGTTCTGCCTGGCTTTTGGTTCTAAACTAATAGTGTTTAAAATATTTAGGGATTTTCCTCCTAGAATGAAAAGTTCAATGAAAATTTATGCTTTGGTGCTAACTATGGTGGCATAAGATTGACTGTAAGAGAGAGGATGAGGAGAAACAAGCAAAAGCTAAGACACTGCAGAAATTCACTGAAGACATTTTAAGACAGAAATTTACTGTCTTAAATTATCTGATATCAATTTATAGTGATGTGGAGTTGAAAGTGCTGTATGTTAGAAAAAGAACTAGTCACAAGGAGTTAGCTTGCTTGTCATAAATTCTTTATGTTTTCATGCTGAGAAGCCTCAAGGGCATGAAACTCTGGTTACCCTCAAGTAACTTGATGAGCGTATACACATTTAAGAGATCTTAATCTGACTTAAGAATCTTAATGAGTGGAATAGATCTTTTGCATGCTTTACTCAGACTAATAACTGCCTGATAATGTAAAGTGTTCCCTCAGGTTGGCCTAGACACAGACAGTAAGAAAGCTACTAAATCATGTGGAATTTAGCAGTCAACTACTGCAGCTGGCTTCTGTTTCAGAGGCAGGGTGTTTTATGGTAGCTCATATATAGATACATGGCTCATGCTGGGGTCCTGCACAGGTATCTGCTGTTTAACCCAGTAGCCTTAGCAGGCACATCCTCATGTAGGTGGACATGAGTAAATTGCTTTTCCTTGGACACAAACCCTAGGGATGTTAAATTCATGAAAAACATTAAAGTAACAATCTCTTCCATGGATTACAACCAAAGAACAATTCCTGAAAGAGGGATTAAATGTAGACCAAATGCAAAGATTAGGAAAGTGCAGGGAAACCCCCTCTTCCAATAGTTGCAGTGGGGTTCTGCTGTGCAAGCTGTACTTGAACACACATTTGACATACATTCATTGTTATATGAGACCTTTCTTAGATAATAATTAAAAAACCTTAATGTGAGACAATGTGCAAAATGTATTTTTGTTTACCAACAGAGATGTGAGATAACGGTGTCTTTGTTTATAGGGGTGACATCTCATCTTACATGCTCTTTAATGAAGTGTAACATCATGTAACCTTATACTCTGTTTTAAAGGTGGAAGAGGTCAGATAAAACAGAAAAAGAAGACTGTACCACAGAAAGTTACAATAGCTAAAATTCCTAGAGCAAAGAAAAAATACGTCACAAGAGTATGTGGCCTTGCAACGTTTGGTGAGTTGACTTTTGCAGTGTGGTATTTCTTGGGTTTAGATGTGCTTGCCTTTAACATCATCATGGTGTTTCTTCTGGTTGTATTACATTGAGTAATCTGCTTCCATTTGAGTTCCAGGGTGTTTTTAACAGTTCTAAAGGTACAGTGACTTTCCTTAGGGATAAATTATTAACATCCCTATTTCCATGGTGTTTTCAAACAAATGGGCTTATGGGGTTTTTAGCACATTTTGATGTTTAACACAACAGCCACTTGGTTTTTATAACAGCATCTTACTTCGCACATTGATCACAAATTCTGTTCAAAAGGTAGGTTTTAACCTTGGTTGTATTAACAGCACACATTGCATATTTCTTGCGTGAGAGTAGCAATCCATTTTCTTGAGAGATCAGTAACACACACTGGCTTGATGTGAACTGGGAATGTATCTTTGTGCTTGGAAGCCAGTCTCAAATCACTGGGGTGTGTTTCTGAAAAGAACATACTGAAGCGCTTCCGGGGAAAAACTTGTTCAATAAATATGAGATCATTCAGAACTGGAGATGCTTTTTAAACAGTTCTTTGTTTTTCTACAGAGTGCACACAGCCTTGACCTGCCTCAACAGAATGTGCAGAGGGCATTCAGTGATTCATACCTTGAATAGTTTACTAGATTTGTGGAATCAGTTGTTTGTATGTCAACAACAGACTTTAGCTTTCAGTGGAAGCTGTAGGAAAGCTTTAGCTGTAAATTGCCACTGAATTTTCAACAGTTAAAACAAGATTTTGATTTTAAACTTGAGAAAAATACCTTTATGGCAATAATTGTATTTAAACTGGTCATTTTTCCGTCAACAGAAATTGATCTTAAGGAAGCACAAAGGTTTTTTGCTCAGAAATTTTCCTGCGGTGCCTCAGTAACAGGAGAAGACGAGATCATCATTCAGGGCGATTTTACAGATGACATTATTGATGTAATCCAGGAGAAGTGGCCTGAGGTAACAGACCCTTTCTTCTGTCAGAACTCGTCTTCCACAATAGCCTGTGACTTTCCAGTGATTTTGAAAAAGGGCTTATTCTTTGGCAGCACATATTGGTGTGCAAAATTCAAAGAGGGGTTGTTGCATTCCCACCCCAATAGATTAAGGAGTGATTAAACTTGAACTCAAATGTTGTTTTCCTTGTGCAAGGAACAGCAGAACCCTATGCATGTAGTGCTGTTACTGTGAGAGAGTGAAAAGCATGTCAGAGTATGTCCAGCTGTCAGATATCTGTGGCTTCTTTGTGACTGTTCCTTAACGGTCAGTGCCTGAGTATTCTTACATTGCCACTGTATTCTTAAAAGGCTCTTAAAATAGTCCAGAATTAAACCAACCAAACCAACCCACACACACTTGTGCTTCAGCAGGAGAGATTAGTTTGGGGTTGGACTAAAATGTTGATGATTGAGATATTTGGTTGTGCTGCTTTGACCCTCCCTTGTTGTGCTGTTTCCTGAGTGGAGGAGTTCTTTCTGAAATAACTCTCTAGGCCTGTCCTTATTCAGAGCTCCAGAGGCTCAGCTGTGTCCTATAAGCATGTCACTTATGTAGAACTTACAGCAGGGAATCTCAGATGGTGCTGTATGCTTCTTCCATACTTCATTACATGTACAGTGGTGAATATTGAGTTTTCTAAGAAGAAAATGGACTTAATATGCTGTGTTTTGGCCTTTTTTTTTTCCTTAGGTGGATGATGATAGCATTGAAGATCTCGGAGAAGTCAAGAAGTGATAGTGGAAGACTATGTTTATTTAATTATATGGTTATAAATGATGTAGCCAAAGTGAGGCTTCTAAATCCCTCTGCTCTGCAGTGAAGCTATGGACAACCCATATCCTTGGCATTTTCACTGTTTCTGTATAGGCTGCTTGGTTATTTTTCTTGTGATACTTGCCAAAGTTCAATTGGGGTTTTATCATGCTTACACATGAAGTAGATCTAAATAAAATTACTGTTCCTCACTGAATGCGGTTTCTGTTTTCTTTACAGTTGCTTTCCTCTAGCAATCTTACAGGAGAATAATAACCTAAGTCATTAGAAGGTTATTTTCATCTGCTGCCCTTTCTGCTGAACTCAAATGAATAAGGCCTGTGGTAACGTACAGACTCATACTTCTGATTTACCTGCATAAAACCTTAGAAATTGGAATGGGACAAATGTTCTAAAGGCATATAAGCACTTAAAGGAATATGATTCCTGAAGCAGTCAGGCAGTTGGACAAGATCATTGTAGGTCTCTACCAACTGAAGTATTCTGTGAAGTGAAAACACTGAGGAAAATACAGATACATCTGGCACATTCAACCTGTTATCATAACTCCAGACAATTTCCTAACCCCAGCCAGTCTTCAAGATGAGGGGATTTTAGTGGTCTTATGTTTTCAGCATACAGCTAGCTCTAGAGCAGTAGTAATTACCACACCTTCACAGTGGCTGCTGTTGGTTTCTCAAAGCCTTGCTCACGCAGGAGGTGAGATGGGGTGCTGGGTGTACCTCTCTGCTCTCCGGCTGTATAGCTCCACTCTCCTTACTCCCACGAATGGCCTTGGGCATGAATTTGGAGCTTTCTCTTTCACTGCTCTGTTTAATAATGTTAAATGCTCCCTGGGGGCAGAGGCCTGGAATAGACATGCTTCTGTTACAGTCAAAATTAGATGAGTTGAAACCCAGGAGGGTGATGCATTGTACACTACCAGTAAAGTTCCTTGTTGTCATGGTTCTTGTTTATAAGCTGATTGGTTGAGAATGGGGTGTTCAAAGAGATAGTGTATTTCTGTAGCTGCCACCTGTGAACCCAGCAGTTCTCGCTGCTCTGTCAACGCTATTACCGAGCCATGTAACTCCTCGTCTCCCAGAGCAGCTCCAGCCCCAAGCGGGACTCGAACTCTAAATCATACCACTGTGGTGGGCGGGGCTTCTGCCTAACCGCTGTCCGAGGTGGCCACTCAACGGCTGGCGGGGGTGGGACGCCGCCGTGACGTCAGGGCGAGGGCGCCGGTGGGTTTGGCGGGGTGGGCAGAGCAACGGGCGGGAGCGGCGGGATCGAGGGCGGGGGGCAGGCTCCTAGTCGGGCCAGGTGGGGACATGGGGGACCTGCTGCTTGCCCCGGTTAGCTGCGTCCCGTTGGACTGAGCTGGGGATGCCCCAGGGCCCCTCCGCAGGTCTAGGCCCCGGTCAGAAGCCGCGGGGCCTGGCCCCCGCCTCGGTCGGTTCTCAACGGCTTGCGTCTGTTATTCCTGCAGCAGCAGCAGCCTCGGCGGGTGACCATGACCTCAGATCGGGGGCGGCCTCCGTGCCCAACGTCGCAGTCATCAGCAGTTACCAGTGTGCACTAATGCCTGGTAGCGCTCAGGCCCACGGTCCCCTATGAATCCATCACTGCCGCGTTTTGCTTCGCCCCAGGTAAACAACAAAAGTGCAGTTAGAATCATAGAATAGTTAGGGTTGGAAAGGACCTTAAGATCATCCAGTTCCAACCCAGAGTGCTCTGTTTTTAGTGTGACATTACTCATTGTACTGCTGACAGTTTCAGTTAAGGACCACAGGAGGTACCACAGGCATGAGGAACTCACTGAAATAGTCTCTGGTTGTAATATAAAAATAGCTTAAATTAAAACCTCGAGTTGTAACCAGAGGTTTTTTCCCTTCTCCTTCACGTCAAAATGTGTTCTGTGTGTTATCCTTTATAGAAAAGTAACCCAAGCCTTGAGAACAGCACCACTGAGAAACAGAGGCAAGAGCTGCAGCTTTTAATTGCAGAACTGAAAGACCGTGATAAGGAACTCGATGACATGGTTGCAGTGCATCAGAGACAGCTTCTAGCCTGGGAAGAGGATCGGCAGAAAATACTGACTTTAGCAGAGCGGTGCAACTTACTGAACAGTAAGTGGTGTGTGTATAAAGAATAAGACCCTTTTAAGCATGGTCATGTCCTTAGACCCCACAATAACAGTTCTGCATCATATAAGGAACTATTTCCTACCCTTCTGCCTTAAACGTGGTTGTTTTCATTCTGAGATCAAGACTTCCATGATGGTACTAAAGTGATCTGATCATGAAGGAGATCTCATAATCCTAATTCTCATTTGAGTCTGTAGAATTGATTCTGTGGATTCTTAAAAAAGATAATCTGATGAAATAAACGTGGGGGAAGAGAGCAATTTGCAAACATGGTGTTGTGCTAAAGAGCCCTGTGCCCTGAGGTGCTGCTGCACACCTCTGACATCAACTACCAGCCACCCAGCTAATCACCTCTGAACAGTCTTGTTTGACAGCCTAGTACAGAGGTCAGCACAGAGTTCACCATCCAACCTGAGTAGGCAAGGAATCCTGCTTCAGAGGATCCATTTCCAAGTCATGTGATTTTAAAACACTGGACTAAATTCTTTCTAATGACAGTATCTGAGCTGTTTTCTCACAGATCCCTTGTGTCCTTTCTTTTCAGATGAGCTCAACAACAGAAATGAGATTATCAAATCACTGACCAGAAGGTTAAAATTGTTAGAATCTCAGCAGAGTGACAGTAAGACAACACTTGAAAGCACACAGCAGAAGTTCAGAGAGCTGTCACAGAAACTGACAGATGCAACTGCTCACTGTCAGGCTCTGGAGGTAGGAGTTAAGTAGTGGTCTGATTTTGCAGACTGTGCATGTACAGAATGCCAGTGACATTTGTGAGTTTCACTACTGAATAAGTAGTTCATTTTAAGGCTCCTGAGTTGCATTTGTCTATTAGTACAATAATGTTAGATTAAGGTGTAACTCTGATTTGTTGGGTGAAATAAAGGAGGGGAGCTTTCCTAAGCTGTGATTTGGAATTTGCTGTTTGTCTGCTTAGTTTTGGGGAACACTATTCAGAATCAGCTTGCTTCCAAGAATGTCTGTAATTGCAAAAGGCAGTGCTGGCCCCAGAACAGTGCTGGTACTTGGTTAGGAAGCTTTAGAAGGTTTTACTTACAGCTTTGGTTACTGTGATGAGCTACAGCATTCTGAAAATTATTTAGAATGTGAAAGTAATGGGTACTCAAGGGTTCTGGGGTTTATTAAGTGATTTGGCAGTGATGTGTTTATTGGAATTATTTTTCCCCTGTATGCAATAAAGTAGTATCCTGCATTTTCATCTGCCTTATTGGCTTGACCTAAGACATGCAGGATATTAAGACCAAATCAGGGGTTTTGTTATAATGAATTGGGGAACAACTTCTCTCTGGAGTTCTCTTTTCTCCAGATCCTTACAGCTTGCCCAGAATCCCACATTCATGATGTTTAAATGAAGTTGTGCACACATTTACTAGACAAATAGTAACTGAATCACTGAAGCAGTAGCTGCCACTCTTATTTCTGTTCACTAGGAGAAAAATCAAAGTCTTCACTGCTCAGTTTTGGAACTGTCTGCTAAAACAGGCCAGCTACAAGCAAGAGAACAGGAGCTACTTACTATGCTTAAGCTGAAGGTAACACCTACCATGTCATCAGGTACTGAATGTGGTCAAACTGCAGTGCAGTTATTGATGACTGTACCACAGTAGCTTAGTCGCCCACTGCTGTGAAATTCATAGGCTTGTTTGAGAAGGAAGAATTGGTCAACAAAGCATAAACTGCTTTATTTTCATAAACAAGCTTGTTTCCTGGCTTTGATTTTGGGTTTTTTCCTCTAGAGCTCAGAAGTAGCTATAACTAGTGCAGTAAGATGTACTCTTGTTTTCTCAAAATCCGTATGTAAAACAATAATGAAGAATACATTCTATTTTGTGTTTCAGGACGAGGCTATACTTGAAACAACTGATCACATCACTGACTTTACATCTAAGTTCAAAAAGGTGGAAATTGCACTGCATGCAGCAAGGACGGAGCAATTCAGTCTCAACAAAGAAAAGCAAGACCTCAAACTGAGACTAAAAGAACTAGTACTTGAAAAAAATAAGCTGAAAGGTAAACGCTTGTACTGGGTACCTCATGTAGTGTAGACCAGCATAATTTCCTTTTCATTCTGGGGAATACTGCATTTTGTTTTAAAGATGACCTCTGTGAAAAGGGGAAAGAAAATCATAAGCAGCAGGAGGAAATAATTCACCTCAAACAGGAAAATGGCTGCTTGAGGAATGAGCTCGCACTTGCTGGTAAGTGAGGGCATGCCTCAGGTTCATGCCTTAGGTTTTAATAGGTTAGAAACTTCTAGACAACAGTTGACCACTATCTGTGAAGGAGGCAGCTTCTAATCTTCTTTTCTTGCAGTTTAATAAACATGTATGGCTTTGTGTGCCATTGCTCTATGAAAGCAATATCTAGGGCTTCTGCAGGGACAGTTTATAAAAGCACAAAGTTCACCAGTGTGATTACACACAAAGGAATAATGGCTCAGAGGATTCTCTCTTGAAATTGTTGATATTTTCATGTCTCCTGTGGCATTAATACAGTAAGTGGGGGTGGCATTCTTCCTTCTGATGTAGGCTGCATAGAAAATAGTGACCTACTGAATAGAAGCCACATACAAAACCTAAAGCTTAGGCCCTATGAAATGACCAGCCCACCCACTCCCTCTGGTTTTTGTATGGAAGCAGTATGTTTACCAGTTCTCTTTTTTGTGCTGGGTTTGATTTAGACTGGTTTAATACACAGGACTTGGTAAAGTGCAGCCTGCTGTCCGGGGATAGTCTTTGCTTTGGTTTTGGGTAGAGAGGAGCTCCTCTGTGCTGCAGTGGATAAGAAAGGCAGGCGGTGGTTGCTGCAGTGTCATTACAGACAACAAATAATACCCTGAAAGATAGGTGACCAAGGATGTCCTCTGCTGGATATGATTTATTTGCCTACGACTTCTTATCTGCCAAATTACCTTTGTCAAATATTGATCCCATGTCTCATTATTTTAGAAACAATAATAATGGGCTTTATTTCTCAGCACTTTTCTGAACAAAGCATGAATTAGAATTAATTACTGAATTGCCTTTCCATGAAAGAATGTGAACATGAAAAAGTAAAATCAGTCGATGAATCAGAATATTGCTGGTAAAATAAAACTAGGTGCTGTGGAAAGTCTGAGGAAAAGAGTCTGTTTAGCTGTCTTATGGCTTTTGTGCTTTTTGTCTTGAGGGGAAACAGATCCCACTGATCTTACGAAAATGCTTTTGTTTTGGTTAGGTACCTGTTTCTACTGCTTCAGACATGCATTAACAAATGTATTTGCCTTGTGTCTATTCACTTTAAGTAATGAGAAAAGTATCTGTGTTTTGAAACAGTTGAAAAAGTAAAGAGACAGGATCAACTTCTGCAGTTTGCAAAGTCTAAACAAGTGCGGACTGACACAGAGCTATCAAGTCTGCGAAAGGTACAGCCATAATTGTGTTTCTGCTCTGAGACTGTAAAGGCATTTTTCAGTACATCAGATCTGCATGTAACAGTAATAAAAAGTTAGGTCTAGCTATGATTAATGAAGGAAAACAAATCAAATCAAAGTTGCTGTTTCTGCCTTGCTGGGATCGCGCTGGAACATTATTTTTCCTTTTTGGTTAAAATTAAAACCCCCATGCATGGCACAAATCCTTGTATTTACATGTTCTTTTAGCTGTTTTTTTTATAATTATATTTACTCAGTCCTACAATGGGTAAATACCACCCTGGTAGCAGTAAAGTGGGGGCAACCTGTTGAGATAAGTTTATCGGTGTGTGTGTCTGAACAGAGAGTGCTAGGCTCAAGAAGTCACGTGAAGGGCAGTGGGAGTGGGGTGTACTGCCTGACACACATGCCCAAGTGAACTCAGGCAGTGTAAAGGGGCATGGGGTACTGAAAGAGCTGTGTTTCAGCAGAGACTTAAGCCCAGTGTTTTCACCTGCACCCATCTGAGGTTCTCAAGGCATGTTCAGTTCTTTTTTTATTGCAAATAATTGGTGGGTATTTTATCATCTACATCAGCTCTACAAAAACTTCCCTGTAGTGAATGCCAGATACCATGATCATCATTCATGTCCTGTAGTTCTGCATAACTTTCAACAACATAACAACATGTATTAAATCTCAGATATCAAATGGTCCTGTAGTTATGATTGTGTGGTTCTATCTTAAAAGAACACTGCAGTCTTCTAATAGAAATGTTGTTTATTGCTGCAAAACTTTTATTTTCCTAAATACATGTAGAGGTGGCCCCTTAGATTTGGAAGGCTTTGACAATAGTTTGGCTACAGGTATGGGTTTGTAAAAGTGTTTTGAGGATGTTTTTGAAGGACAAGCAATGTGTTAGTACCTGATGGCAATATTCCAGCACTCCAGTCTTCCGCTAATGCACATTACTATCTTTAAACAGATCTATGTAAAACAGCAGCGTGACTTGCAGTTTCTTCATGTCAATTTGGAGAGCTCTCAGGAATTAAGGCAAAAACATGAAAAGGCAGCACATGAAAGGAGGTAAGGTAGTTTTTTAATGTAGTTTATTCACAAAGAGAGACTTCACTGTTCAGCCACAACTAACACCCTGAAAGATATGTGTGCTGTGTCAACACAGCTTTGCTACCCTCAAACACAGACTTCTGTCAGGTTCTGTCAGGATACAGCTGTCTATAGTTCGTATATGAGCCATGGCCACAGTCTCTGGTTAATGTCTAGCTTAACCCTGAGTACAGTTATGTATGCTCTTTAAATGCAGTATATCTGACTGTTTTCTTTGTCATGCCATTGTAGCATAGGTATGGCATTCTCTGCCCCTGAAAGTAACAGCAAGACAGACACAGTTAGGACTGAAGGAACCCACTGGATATGCGAAGAGTGTGGAACTGCACAAGTTCCAAAAAGTAGGGTGAAACCCACCTCTGAGATGTCTGAAGTAGATAATGGACTGTTACAGAATGCATCAGACATGGAGGAAACTACTTCAGCATACTTAAACCAGTGTCCAAAAGTTGTGAAAGTCTTGGCTGACCTTACGGAAGAAGAAAAGCAGGATGTTGCATCAAGCCCTGATGAGCGAGGCAGCCAAGTATTTTGTGAGGCAAACAACACAAGGCCATTGAGAAACAGGGAAATCTCTGAGAATGAGGTGGAAATCAGAGACCAACAAACCTTTGAGTCATCTTCACCTGAACATGAGCATTGGCTTAATGTCAGTTGTTGTGTAAATTTGCAAAGTACTTTTGCCCAGAGCACCATCACATCTGCCCAAACTACTAATGAAAATGAAACCTGGGAAGAGAGAACTGGAATTCTGCTTTACCAAAAAAGCAGAGAGCTTCCTGCTGCAGTGCCCAAGTCTGAATCTGTTTCCTGTAGTAATAAGTTCTTCATCAAAAAAGATGCTTGGTGGAAGCCAGTATCAGATCAAGAATGGTTGAAGATTTTCAAACCCATAAAAGGAGATGGAGATGTATGGCATGGAAAAGATTGCAGCTGTCTCAGGACTGCACAAGAGATGAAATGCGCCTGCTCAAAAAGGTTATGTGCTTGCTAAATATAAGAAATAGAGAGGCATAATCTAGAGCTATGTAGAAACTTAGGTGTACAAGCTCTCAATAATTTGTTATCTCAAGTGATGGTTAAAGTAAGTGCTGTTCTAAAATTAGGCTCCCAACTTGAAAAGTAGTAAGTTAAAACAGCTCATGGTTCTGTTTTTATGCATTTATTTTTTTCTCAGCTCTTATCCCCAGGAGCTGTGTGGATAGGAGAAGCTGCCATACCCCAAGACTTGCCAAATAAACTAATTG
Source organism: Agapornis roseicollis (assembly GCA_002631895.1). Taxonomy (NCBI): domain Eukaryota; kingdom Metazoa; phylum Chordata; class Aves; order Psittaciformes; family Psittacidae; genus Agapornis; species Agapornis roseicollis. The sequence goes on along the minus strand of NDXB01003271.1, from coordinate 145,677 downwards.
AGACAAATGCAGATTTAAAACATCTCAGGATTTCTTTGAAATCCCAGATGTTGCTTGTAAATCTGGTGGGTAAAATAGAGCTGGGCTCTACAGTGATGTTCCTGTAAGGCAAGAAAAAAACCTAGATTGTGTGTGATGCTTTAGTGACTGTGTTATTTCTGTTGAGAAGTCACACAGTGGCTGGGCAAGAATGTATAACACGGCTCTCCTCACAGGCTGCTTTCCTCACTCAGGGCAGAAGAACAAGATGGCAAGATTTAAAGGACAGTAATCTGTCTGCTCTCTAGTGAGTCCTTGTTCATGGGACTCTATCCGTGTGTTTATGTTGGGGAAGGAAAAAGGACATGTGGTCGGGGATGAGCAGAATGAGGCTTCTAATGCTGAAAAGTGGCAGAAAAATACTCGGGTGTCTTGGTGGTATTGGAAGGTATCTGAGGTACAAAAGCTGCTTTACATTTATAGAAGTGGTTTTGTGCCTACACAAGCAAGGGCATTCAGAGCTGGGACTTTCTGTGGATTTGTTGTGCTGGTGCCTCTGTTTCCTCTCAAAGACTTGACTGACTTACAGCTCTGATTTAGAAGGATTTCTGAAGTTCGATGGAGATTTCATAGCTGCTTTTTAGACAGAGGAGTAGCAGCTTTTCAACTGGCAGTTGGCAAGTACAGTAAATGAACAGCTGTTTAAACCTGCTGAGAATCCAGCCAGCAAGTCTGCCCAACATCCAAACAAATTAATGCTATGGAATGGAGCTATCTGATATGCAGATGCTTTCATTCTGTGTTGCTTTTGAAACAAAACTATTACAGAAATTGTTACTGCAGTGGCACTGACCTGCTCAGAAACAAGGTAGATGGGCAGCCATTGAAAAAGAATGCTGTCCTGGCACATTTCCACACAGCTTAGCTGAGCTTCATGCTGTGTGTGGATTCCCTCTAGTTTCCACTGGCCATAAATCTTTTTAGTAAGACTCCATTCCCCATATGTCTGCCCTGCCCTTTCTTACCTGCTCCTTCAGCAGCACAAATGACACACACTGCCATCCCTCCAAACCTCTTTTGATTGAATCATGAAAACTGTTTTCACATTTTGTCTTGACCTTGAGGGAGTTTTAGGGGAAAAGGAACAAATTCATCCCAGGCAATGCAGATAGAGCAGATACCCTTCAGTAAGGGAGGGCAGCACTACCCATTTGGGATTTGCTCTAAGCTGTCAGTTTTTCTTGATGCCCACATTTGGTCCTGGGGCTCTGCTAATTGGAGACATTGACTCAGTGCAAATCCCAAACTGTCAGTTTTCCAGCCTCTTGATTTGTCACTGAATAAATTCTCACCCCACAGATGGGAGGAAAGCAGTAGTAGTGCAGTCTTCAGTGTGGGCTTCTGTTAAGGCATTAATGCCAGAGAGCAAACACCACATTCCTTCTGGGACTTCAGTCTGGATCCTCCAGTTTTCTATTGCTGGCTTGGTAGTGCTGATGATGTATTTTGTGTGTAGGGGAGGTTGCTGGCACCTCCCTGTCAGCCCAGCAAATATTTTTGACATGAGTTGAATTCAGGAGCAGCCAACAAGAAGGCTATTAACACAGTCAAATACCTTAACCAACTGCAAGAGTGATTGTGAAATAGTGGAGCACAGGAGTCGTTTCTGTGCTCTTAGTGACTTTCTTTATGTTGGACCAACATTTGCTGCCTTTGGATTTTTATCTCAATTCTGGTTTTAAAGACAGAGTGTCAGCAGTTATGTGTTCAATCTGCTTCCCTGAGCTGTTGCCCTGCCTCAAAATTGAACCTGGTTTTCCCCCGCCCTCCCAACCTGGGGATTTCTTCAAAACTGGCTGTGTTCATTGCATCTCCTCACATCCCCTTTTCTAGGCTGCTACAGCTTATTCCCTTACATCTTTTCAGAGCCTTTCCTTGTCAGAAGCACACCAACATGAGCTTTTCTCTCTTAAAAGAAAGCCTATTCATTGTACCCCAGTGTTTTACAAGAGAAGTGAAATGAGACACTACAGACACTTGTGAGCTGGCATCTCTCACAAGGGCTTTTTCTTAGCTTGAATGTCATCTAAAAATAACCTTTTTTAACAGTCTTTCCTGGTCTGGAATGTGTTGTTCCACCAAAATAAGTATCTAAAGAGTATTTAAAGAAAAGTTGTAAATTTAAAGTAGCATTTTCTTTAAAATATGCATATTTTTGTGTTCACCTGATCCAGACAGTGCTAGAACTGTGCTTCTGGTTTGTTCAGAGTGATGCAGAAATGTTGTCTTTTGGGGAGATGCTCACTATTTGATTTACTATTGCATGAAGTGGAAATGAGCAGTTGCAAATGAGCACTGCAAAGCTTGAAACTGCTGACAGAAACCAGGGCAGGTCTTTGTATGTGAAAACACAGCACTGGGGACAGAGGGCTTAGGGTGCTGCCGGGTTCTTGTACTGCTATGGTAGATGATCAAGATCATTTCAAATGTACTACAGCTTTTGTTATTTCTGGTCTTAGTTTGTGATTAATTGGTGCTGGAGCTGAGTGAGGGTTTTGGTAAGGCTGTGATTTAAGGAACTGAAATTGAGAAGTGTTTTTTTCAAGGGTTGAGTGTAATTGAAACTCTTCTCTTACACCTTTGTTGCTTTTTTATTGTGGGAGAGGTGTAAAAGAAAAGTTTCAGTCATTCAGTATGCATATTAAGTGCTAAAGACCTTTTGTATTAGGACAAGCTTGGGATGGCTGCAAGCCAGTGTTCATACAGTAATAGGTGCAGGGTATGATTTGTTGCTTTAGCACTCATTTAAATTGCTTTTCAAATATTCCTAAATGTACTCAGAAGCTAAGGGAAGATTTATGCCAATACATTGCTTCCAGCTCCACACTGGAATGGCAGTCAGGCAACTGAGTCTTGGGTTTAATCACAGTTTGCTCAAACAGCACTTTACTGTTTGCTGCTGTATTTAAATAAAGCCTATTTTATTTTTTAGCTTTGGGGAAGCTCCCCTGTGATCTCTGAAGTGAGATGGTGACTTTAGAAGACACTGAAATTCCCTTGCAAAGAACATCTATAGATATTAATTAGCCTAATGTTTGATTGAAAAAAAGGGAGAAGAAGGAGTAACAGAGTATTTGAAGGAGTTTGAGACTGCCTTTTATGTGCTTTTTGCAAGCTTAAATAGATACTCAAGCACATGGTAACTGTTCTTGAAACTGGTTGAATGTCAGACTGTTGTCCTCAGAGGTTGAAACTGATCTAATGAAGCTGTTAAACATGAGAGCTGCTCCGAGGAGCAGAGTATTCTCACATGCTCAATGGTTTTCTTGGCTCAGGGCTCATAATTATTTATATTGTCCCTTGATTTTCCTTTGAAAGGTGAGAAAGGATGGCGACACTGTTTCTGGCAATGTCTTCATTTTTTTAACAGTAGAGAAAACGTGGATCTGAATTCCTTTCACTTGGATTCTCCCTGTTTGACATCCACCCAGAAAGGAGACAGGTCTCAAAGATGTGAGAAATTCTGTGATGAAGAATTCACTCTGGAGATGAATAGCTTTTCAATGACTGAGCCAACAAATAGATGCTGCAACGCTGCTGTGGACCAAGTCAGTATTTTATTGCAGAACATACTTCCATGATTGGAAGGGGAATTGTGATGGTAGGAAAGCAGTTGTCTGCCAGTGTGGCAGAACTAGGGTCTGGAATGATGGGACATGAGGCTTAAAGCGATGGTGGTAAAATACTTCATCAAAATAATTCCTTTTTGTCTCTGCCTTGGACAGCATAAGTGTAAGGAGTTCAAACCAATATTATAGATCTGTCTAATTTATAAATTATAGCTATATCTGTATCTAGAGATATGTATAGATATAAGCTTTTGAAATGCAGGTCTTTAGGATAATGAATGCTGACTAATTGGAAATTCCATTAAAGCACAATACCTGACTCGCTTGGATAGTTATTTCAGGTTATTGGACACTGGGTTTTTGTCTTGCCTGGTTTTCCTCTTTCTCACTGAAGTATTGCTGTTGTGTTCACTGTGTGTACATGCATGTGAAGATCTGTTAAAAGCGGATACCAGGAAAGACTTCTATGTTTATTACAAATAACACCACTTAGAGTCTTGAGCAGTGTGATGTAGTAGTATTATACTGGAGCAGTGTAATATCGTAGTATTTTGAACGGAAACATTTCAAAATGAAAGTGATGATTCTTGGTGAGTTATAATCCTTTGACATATTCCAAAATGACCGTTTCATAACTTTGGCTCCCTTTCTGTCTCCTCCAGGACACCAGTTCTCCCATAAGTAAGCTGCAGCATGCGCTGGCTGAGTCTCGACAGATGGTTGCTGATCTGGAGCTTAGCACTCTCCTCCAGGCGAGCCCTTGCTGCAGTCCAAACAGCAGCAACATTAACACGGTATAGATTGCTCTCCCATGACTAGATGTAGGTGGTCATTAATAATGATTTGGAACATCCTTTCCCTTACACTACAATGCTATGAATATCCTCCTTGTGCTTTGCTGAAGGTAAAATTCCTGCAAGTACTTGAATTTTATGTAGGATTCTTTATGGCTCCTCAGGGCCATGGCAGGATTTGATTTTTGCCTATGTCTAAACAGATGGAAAGAAGAAGTCATTTTGGAGCAAGCTGTAGGAGGGACATTCAGACCTGGTTTATTACATGAGGCATATTTGTGGAAAGGAGGACAGTACAGGAAATAAGTGACATATAGGATAGTTTTGTGTATAAATTTAAACCAGACTCCTACCTTAAATAACTTTACAGTTTTTGTGGGCTTCATTACAGGGTCAGAGAACATACTCGATGGTCAAAGAAAATAACCTGTACATAGCTATCAAGGCAATTTATTTTATGAGCTTAAGTGCTGATCAGGAGTTCATCTTGAATATATAGGCAATAATAGGAGTGATTGCAGGAGGGGTCACTTGTTTGTTTTCACAAATATCCTTAAGAATTTCTACCTTGTTTGATGAGGAGATTGTGCCACTTGTCACTAAAACCACTAAACGTGCACTGATAAATATCCCCAAGGAGAATTTAGGTCTTTGGTGTTAAAGAGACCCCATGAGAAGCTGTAAGCTAAAACCTCAGCTTTCTCCTTAAAGATATTACATCTGTCTAAAAAAGTTGCACCTGTTTTATCCTTAGATGAACTTGACCAGAACAATGTTGCTGTAAGTAACAAAGTGATTTTTATAACATTCAGAACCACAAAACCTTAGCTGTGCTGGGACTGACTGACAGAGTCTAAAGGTTGTGTGCCAGCGTTTGCATAAGCTGAAAGGATATTTTGTTCAGAACTTCATCTGCAGGGTTTCATTCAGCGTGAGAGACAGCAGCACTGTAGTCATTTGCAAAGGCTGTCGTGTAGGAGGGATTCCTGAAAAGCTCTCTACAGAACAGTGGCTGCTTGTGGCTCCTGCCCAGCCCCATCAGCTGTCTGGCTCCTGCTTTCCTGGTTGGCACGTCACAGCTCAGCTAAACCGCCTGTCCTTTAGTAGTGAGCCTGACTCTGCTTTACAACCTGATACTGCATTTTTGAGCCTGAAATTGGCTCCTCATTTGAGGTGGTTGCTGTAGTGGATAGAAAATGAAGCAGGCTCGTGTTTACTGCTGGGGGCAGCTTCTGTACCACATCTGTAGAACTTTGATCTACTTTCAGAGTGGTTCTGGGGAAAGACTTGTCAAGCGTGTTCTTAATTCCTCTGTGCAGGCCACATAACCTGTGCTTAAAGCCAGGTTTACCTGAGGCTGTTTTAAGCTGTGCTTTAAAACATGTATCAAATATAACCCGTAGGATTTAATCAGTAAGAATTAGTACGGGTTGGATTCTTTGCCCTGCTTGGAGGAGGGAGAAGAGGGAATTAAAAAATGTATCCTTGCTGCTCCCTAGTTTGAACCTGGCAGCTCTGTATTTTGTGTTATCTCAGTTCTTCGGTTTCCAAGTAGTCTTTTTGCTTTAAAATGTAGACAACAGAACTTGCGGAAGGTCTTCACAGAACCCAGCTATCTGCTGCAGAAGAAAGAGATGCTAAGCTCCCATTCTTTTCTCTATGACGTGCTGTGAGTATTTTCATCTTGATCTTCTTAATTAGAGTTTTCTGTTCCTCTTTATAAATGCACCTGCAATATTAATAGAAGTTATGGACTTCTGAGATGAGCCTGGCACAAGATTCTCAGTGGACTGCTCTAAATGCATTTCAAATAAAACTCCTGTGAGATAACAGCAAACAGATACTAAGGCAACAAGTAATCCCTTCAGTCAAATAAACTTTTCTCAATCACTTTCCTAAGTCTCTGGGCAGTCAGATCTTGCAGCACAATTCCTGAGTACCTACACACTGTTTATTGTAGTTAAAGATCCTTCTGTGTGTTACAGATAACGGGATCAAGGATGTGAACATTGTTGAAGGGAGAGACTGGGAAGTGTTTTTCAGTGCCACGGCCAAGGGCTGTTTTAGCATATTGTTCATGGGCTCAGAGCTCCAGAAGCAGAATGTATTGAATAGAGCTACATACAAAAAGCAGCCTTGCTGATTGTTTTTCCTTCTTGAATCAGGAAATTTCTCACTCTCTGATTATTTGTTTTACTGATGTGAATTGAATCCTTGCAGTAGGCACCATGTTGTCTGGTTCTGAGGGCAAATGAGTAACCAGATATGGGTAAAATACTGAGCACCACGTGAAAATGAATAAGAACTAGCAACAATGGGGAGAAAATGGACAAAAAAAGAAGTCTTCCAGTGCTGACACAACCCAAGCCAAGGAGAGTTACTGCACAACAAGCTGAGTATGCAGCTCTGTGGCACTGGATTTCTTACACTGATTACCTTTAATCCCATGGAGAGCTGGTGCTCAGTTCTCTCTTGGTATGTTCCAAGTGCAGTCCCTGAGCTGTCTCTCTCCTATGGAGCCAACCCCCCTATGTGCTGGCTTGTAGTACCCTCATGTTCTGCTGTTGCTGCATTAAGTCTGGAGACACTGAGTCTTCTTCCAAAATGAGTTGGGTCTGCTTAGTGCACGCTAATGGGGCTCTTGTGGGAAATGGATGCTGAGTAGCTGGAATGCTGTACCTTACTCTGAACAATGTTCCTCTGTGGAGAGCTCTTCCTTTCCTGAAAAGAGCCCTCAGGTAAAAGAAGATGGAGGTTTTATGGATGCAGGCCAGCACTGTGACTTGCATCCTGAAACTACTGCTGTTGGAAAGTTTCAGGAGCAAATTCCCCAAACTGCTGAGGCAGCAGAGGGGAAGCAGACGCTGAGCCTATAGAAATGAGTTCATTTGCCTCAAGTGAGAGAGGTTTGGTGCAACAAATGGACCCACAATTCACTGTGGAGCCATGACAAGAAGTAGTGACGCTGCAGGTCACTGGCTGCTGCATAATTCTGGTTTCCTCCTTTTATTTCCCCCACTGTGATTGGTTTGGTCCAAAGCAGCTTTTAGAGAATTGATAGCAGATCCAGAAATAACTAAGTATTTGGCCATTTCACATAGGGAGTGATTGAATTGATGTGCACTGGATTTGGGGGTGGTTTTTAATTGCTTTGCAATCATCTGAGTGCAGGTGCACTAACATTGGGTTCATTTCCTGACTTGCTGGTGGTGATTTGGCCATTTCCATCAGTGGGTTGTTTTTCCTTTAGGGAGAGGGTGTTTTGGGGGAGAGTTGAACAACAAAGCAGTGAGTGAAAGGGGACATTCAGTTTTGGACAAGGTTGTGAGTGCCACTGCTCAGGGGTGGTGACTCAGTGGTTGACTGAGGGCACAAAGATTGATCCGTCTGCAAAACAAATGGGAAGGGTTTTCATTTCCCAACACTGCAGCAGTGTCCCAAGACCACTGTCATGAAATGCTTTGGTTACCTTTCCTCCTCTTTATACGTGTAGACTGGTTTTAGGTTGCTTACAGCATGAAATTTTCTATAGTAAATTGACAGATATGTGAGCTCTTCTATTTTAAAGGAAATGTTCCTGCAACTTAACAAAAACCTTCCATTTTCTGCAGCAGTTGAAGACCTTTCCAATACAGAATTAACTTGGAGACCTGAAGATCACCAACCCATCAGCTATGATGGAAAGTTACCTCATTATTTTTCCGTGCTTCTTTGGAGTGACAGCCTCACAAAGAGATGTGGGGATATATTTTATCTTGAAATAAAACACAGACTAACGCCAAGCTCAACAAAACTATTTTTATAGCTCAGGTTAAACACTGGGTTTGAAGAATCTCAAGTGCGTAATTGTTACAACACAGGAACTGTTTTTCTTACTCTTTTTTTTATGGTGGCTCAGAAATATTTATAGAGTATGACACAGCCAAATGTTCCTTTTTTTTTTATAGCTGATTGTTTTAGCTCTGGACTTGTGGCCACATAGAGGGAGGTGAATAATGTTTATAGGAAGTTCCCAATTAGTGCTGTAGCCAGGAACTGCTCCTGTGTGGTTGAAAGAGGAGAGTTGCCACCCATGAGACAGGCACAGCATCACTTCCATTGGGCACTGCTTGTTCTACCAGAAGCTTGTGACAAGATGAGGTGTGTCCAGTGTGGTGGGACTGAGGTTTTAGCTTTAAACTGGTTTTTAATCCTTGGCTATTGGGCAAGATGTATTCCATTACCACAATATGAACTTGGTTTTTAACTAAAAGATCAAATAAGCCAATAGAGGTGGCACGTTTGCTGTATCTTTCTTACCTATTTAACACGCTGACACGTTTAGTACTTCATTTCTCTGGGATGTACAGCACTAACTGCTGAAGACATGAGCTGGGTGGACCAGCTCTGTCCCTGTGCAGGGGCAGCGAAAGGGTGGGAGTTTCTGGCTCTGTCTAAGGTCAGGAGTTAATTGCAGCAAAATCCACCGTGGTTTCCCCTTGTTAACTCTTTCCTGCAATTTTTCTGCTCTCTTTTTAATGACCCAAATGCCAGGTAATGTGCTCATGGCCTCAAAATTGGTCAACTGATTCTGATCACAGCCGCATCCTCCCTGTCCCTCACCACCCACAGGCATTACCCACAAAGGGAGTCTCAGCTTTTCTTTGAGCTTCCACATGCATTTAAGGTGCATTTGATTCCTTTTCCAGAGAAGCGTTCCAGGTTCCATCCTCAAATCCACTGCTGTGGGTATGACAAAAATCCCCCTCAAAGAGCTGATGCTGGCAATGACATGATGCTGATCCCAAAACTGCCCCACAGCTGTACCTCACATGCCAACTCCTGGAGAAACTGGTGCAACTTCCCAGCAGGAGCTGGTTTAAATGTGTTGAGCATCAACGAGTGAATGCAATGAACAACTTGTGCATTTCAAACGGCAACAGTAAAGTCATATGGAAAACCAAGCTGAAGCGATGCAGTGAGGATCGTTGGAGCCACAGGGTTGTGCGTTGGGGTTGTTCCCGGCTTGTCCAGTGGGGAATACTGGGGTATAATCGATTCAGGTACAAAGGAATTGTGTTCTCTACGGCTGAGGCTGCCTCAACCTCTGCTGCCGTGTTTCTGGAAGCCTTGCAGATACTCCCGGCAGTGCTTTTGCTATTGTGTTTTCATACTGAATTACTAAAGAAAGCAAAGCTGCCGTTGGGCTCCAGCCCTGCCGCAGGGTCCGTGCCCTCGCTGCTGCGTGACTTTCCCGACGGGAGAGCGCTGACGGGCGGGTACTGGCGAGGGTCCGACCCTCCTGGACGTGTCCGGAGCGGGATGAGGAAGGAGCCTCCGGGCTACGAGGAGCGGGACGCGGCGGCGGAGCTGGTGGAGCCGTTACCCCACGGGCCCTTCCCCGCCCCGCCGGCGTCGGAGCGGGGCGGGAGGACCCCAGCGAGCTCCGGGTCCCGGCTCGGGGGTGCGGGCAGGGCTCCACCTGCCGCGGGGGGGTGGGGCTTAGCGCGACCGCTAGGGGCGCCCTTGTGCTCGGGCGCGGCGCGGCGCAGTGCGCGGCCGGGAGGAGCCGGCGGGGCCGGGTGTTGCTTGTCTGGAGCGCGGGTCCCGGTTCTCGGACCGCGGCCGCCATGAACAGCATCAAGAGCGTGCCGGCGAGGGTGCTGAGCCGCCGCGGCGGGCACAGCCTGGAGGCGGAGCGGGAGCAGTTCGACAAGAACCAGGCAAGGGCGGCGGAAGGGGGAGGCGGTGCCTCGGTACCGGTCCCGGTACCGGTCCCGACCTGGGGTGGGAGTGGTGGGGATAGCCGCCTCCGCGGAGCATCCCCTCGGGGCGCGCTGAACGCGGAGCTTGGGAGGGAAGCTGAGTCCAGGTCCCCCCCCGCTGTGGGACGGCGTGGCCCCCGTTTGTCGGTCCGTCCGTCCCTGCTACCGGTGCGGCGCACGCTCCCCCGCCCAAACCTGTCCCATCTCTTTCTCCTGCCGTGGGTACAGGCCCATCCCGCTGTCCCTGGGCCGGGCACTGGGGCTGGGTCCCTTCGCCCCGGCGGGCAGCAGAGCCCCGGGCAGGCGGGGCGTGTGTATGTACCTCCCCCCGCACCCCCGCGGCCTTATCGGCAGGTAAACACGGCTGTGAGCAAACACGGGAAGTTTTATGGCTCCGGCGGGAGCGCGGCTGAGCCCGGTGCCCGCCGCACCGGTAATGGGCATCTCTGCATCCCCTCAGTGCCCCTCGGTCCCGGTCCGGGGCTGCCCAGCTGCACCGGGGGTTGTTTTGTACCGGGTCTGGGCCACGCGTGAGTGGCCCTTGAGGACCGGGATGTCAGGTCCCAGGGAGGGTGGCAGAGTCAAAACAAGGCCTGAAGTTGGTTGTGTCCCGCGGTGTCTGACTTGGATGGGGGTGTCCGCAGCCCTTCCCACAGCCCACATGGGGTGGGTGATGCTCAGGGTACCAACAGGGCTGTCATCCGGCATGTGGGATGTTGATTACCCCAACGGCATGGGCGCAGGGATGGATGGAGGGATGGGCTCACCAGTAAAAACCATGGTGCCTTCCCCGCACACATCCCCAGGCCACTCTCGTTTTGCAGGCTGTGATTGCATAGCAGGTATCTTTTACCTTTGCCTTCCTGGTCCTTCCCTGGGCTGGTTTGTCCCTGGAGAGCACCATGAAGGTGTCACAGTCCCCGGGGTCAGGGTGCTGCTTGGCTGCGCAGGGTAGGAAACGAATCCTGTTGGGTTTGGGGAGCAACATGAGAAAACCGGCAATTCCGGTTCCTTCTGGACACGTCTCCTTCAGCTGTCCCACCGGGCAGCGCTGATAACCGCGGTGGCAGTGCTGCCTCGGGTGCCAAAGGGCAGCCTGTGCCGGCAGGGCTGGAGCACGGCCCTCCTCCCTCTGCCCTTCCATGGCGTTTTGGGCGTATTGGTGGGATTTGTGCCCTGAGCACAGGGATGGGTCACAGGGATACCATGGGCAGAGCTGTGTGCAGGGCAAGAGGGTGGTTGTTCTCCATTGGATCTGGACCTCGGGCTTGCTGGCTGATGGTCACGTTCACCACCCAAAACTGATCTATTGGGTCTAAACCCAGGGTCACATTCACCACCCCTAAAACTGCTGAAAATCAGTCCTAAAGGAGCGTTATCCTAATGTTTCCTGTAGTAATACTTCCTGTGGGAGCAGAACTCTTCCAATGTCAGTATGTGGGTATTGATTTGCCTTTTATGTCTAATTATAGCAGCTGTGGACATGACCGCTGGTCACCTTTGTATGATGGGGACACCAGTGCCATGTCACCTCCATGTGCCTTCACCCTGGAGCACAATACTGCCAAAACCAGGAGCCCCATCTCCTTTCCCCAGCAAAGGCCAGGGTGATGTCTGCAGGTGCAGGCAGGGGTTGCTGGCCCTTGTTGTGTGATCCTTGGTGCTGTGAAGGTCACCGGCTGCCCTTATAATGTTTTTTGGGGTGTTGTGATGCTGACATCCCCCTTGGAGTAGCTGCTGTGGGAGGTGGGAAGCTGCTGTCCTGCAGCAGGAAGCAAAACTTGCCCTTTTCTGCAGCCAATTCCTGCTTTTCTTAAGCAAGGAGGTTAAAACTCCAGTGAGCTCCAGGAATACCTCGTGTGTGACTGCTGAGTGGTGTGATTTGGGAAGGAGAAGCATTAGGAAGGGAACTCCGGAGCTGCTGTTTGCAGTTCAGCTGATCCAGCAGCTCTCGCACCGCCTCGCTGGGTAGATTTCCAGCTCCATGTCCTGCTCCCAAAGCGCTGTGCCAGGACCCGGCATTCACCTCCCGGGATTGTGTTCCTGCAGGATGCCAGGGCCCTGGGGAGCCGTGGGTGGGGAGGATCACGTAATTAAAAGCAGCCTGGAAAGAAAGGGTGGATGTAAACCCTGCTCCTTCATTTGGGTGCTTTGATCCTGGCTTTAGTCACCAGCTTGGTACGTGAGGGCTGTGAGTAAGGCATTGGGGCTGCACCTGTGGGCACCGTGGTCTGTGGATGGGCAGGTTTTGGGGTTGGACCCCCCCTGCATGAAAATCTTGGCAGTGCTGATTGTGTGCCTGTAGTGACAGCCAGGACCTGTCCACCTCCAGATGTGCTGCTGATGTCTGGGCCAGGGTCAATGTTCCTGTCTCAGAGCCATCCACAGCCCAGCGTCACCAGGCAGCTGGCAGGGACATGCATGTCCCAGGCTGCAGCATCACCCCATGCCCATCCCTGGTCACACCATGGCCTTTCCGTGGACCTTCTGGCCACCCTGGGATTTGGGGCCAGCAGCTCCAAGGGGTTGGCATTGATTTGGTGGCACCATGGTGTATTTGGGACCATGCTAAGTGTGGTTTCTCTGTTGTGGCAGTGCTGTGGGTGGGCAGGGGGCTGCCTCTGTGCAGGATGTAAAATGGCCCTATAGAAACCTCTGTGCTGAATTACTGAGGGTGAAACCAGCCTCTGCAGGAGCTCCCGGGCTGGATTGTGGCTGGTAATGACAATATGGACCATAAATGCCATAAAACCACCAACACCAATGGGAATTACAGCCTGGTTTTGGGATAGGCCAGCTGGGTCCCAGCCCTAGTCCCATCCTACCAGGCAGTACTGGGTGGCTGAGCTCCTGTCCTAGGGATGTGGGACAGCATTCCCTTTCCTGGGGGTCTGGGAGCCTGGATCCCACTGATGTGTTGGGATGAGCCCATCGTGCTGCTCCCATACAAGGCAGGCAGCGCAAACCCAGGTTTGGGATCTCAACAAGATGCAGTAACCCCTTTAGTAGCTCTTTGCCTCAAGGTGCGTCTCCAAGCCCTGCCTTGCAAAGCCATCGTCTTGCTGTCTGGTGCGTGATGAGCTTTGCCTTCAGTCAATAATCCATTCCTGGGAGGTGCTGGCAGCCCTCAGGACCCCAGGCACATTTCCTCTCTGCCCAGGGATCAAGGATGCACCCTCTCCATCAGCTCCAGGCTTTCAGGTGGTTGCACTGCAAGTGCCTGTTCGCGGGCACTCCAGGCTCATTAACCTTTGGGGATAAGAGGATTACAGCAAGTCGCTGGCTTAACTCCGCTGCTGCTGTACAGCCCCACATGGCAGGGTGACACTGTGGCTTCCCCGCTGCGGGAAAGGCAAATCCAGCCTCTTTTCCTGGGCTCATGGCTTTGGGACAGGCTCGCTTTTTGGGATCCATTCACTGTGGTTTTGTTGCTATCATGCTTAGCTTGTAGGTGCCGCTATTTTGGGCTCTTTTGGTGCTGATTTGGTGCATGGACACCTTTGGCATCGCCCCTTCAGCACAGCATCGGGTTCCTCCTGCATAAGTCAGGAGCACTCGATAGCTCAGCATCAGGTTCCTGTTCCCGCAGGAAAGCGCCTCAATTGGGAGGCATCTCTGCACAGGCGGCTGTGTCAGAGCAGGTGCTTGCCCGGGGTTTATAGGGTTCTGTGGCTTGTGGGGCTGCAGGGAGGGACCGGGTTTCAGTTCCGGCACGAGCGCCGGCGGCGGAGCCGCTTCCTGCCTTTCCAGCTGGGACCTTTTCCCTCTGCCGGCGGCCAAGGGCTTGTAGGCGCAGGCACAGCTCCAGCAGTGGGGAGAGGATGAAGCAGCTCAGTGGAGTCCATAGGGACCCAGTGAGCAGGAGGAAGATCCTCATCAATCACAGCAGCTCAGTAGAACAGACCTCTCTCTGGGTCATGCTATGGAACAAACTTGTACCTTAAGGTGTGCTGTGATCAAACACGTTAAAAATGGATAATCCTGTTCTGACAGTCACATTGCTCTGCGTTCTTGCTCCATCTAAATGGGCATTGTGGCTGCCAGTCCCTCTGTGCCTGGGGACTGTGTTTGGATGAAGGAAATTCCTCAAAGCCTTCCCTCCTCCCCAGTTCAAAGTCTCCTTGTGATCAGACAAACAACCCTGGAATTCGGCATCTCGATGCTGTGCTTTGATGCTGCTGAGCACGGGGTCGAGTTCAGGCTGCAGAAATGCAGCAGTTTGTGTCCTGGGACAGGCTCAAGGAGGAGCATCAGCCGTGTGGTTAATAGCAACCTGGTCCTGGCTTTTAGCAGGTTGTTTTGTGGGTAAAAAAGCCTATTTTGGTGTGTCACAAACAGCTTTGAGGTGTCATAAAATGCAGGGTATTCCCCAAAAGCACCAGCTGCAGGGGTCACACCACTCTCTCCTCTTGCAGGCCATCAGCATCAGCAAAGCCATAAACACACAAGAAGCACCAGTGAAGGAGAAACATGCCCGACGTATCCTTTCTCTTGGCTTACCTGGATGGTGCAGAGGAGATGCTGTGTGAGCTTTCACCCTGTGGGGCTGAAGTTATAGGAAGTTTGGAAGACAGGAGACCCACACAGAGCTTGGTTGGGGGCTGGCATCTTGTAGGTTCATCCATCAGTGGAGATGCAGACAAGAGCAGTGCAAGAACATTGCATTTCTTGGGCAATAAAATGTAGGGGGCCCTGGTATGCCCTTAAGCTGGGTAGGAAAAGAAATGGGGTTTTATCTGTGAGTGCAGCATTGTGTCAGTGATCCCTGTGCCTGTGGTGCACTGTGTGTGTCCCCTTTGTAATGAGTGTGAACAGGCATAGTTCCCAGTCCAGCATGTTCCCTGCTCCCATGTGTGTCCTGTTGGCCTTGACTGAAGGGAAGGGATCATCCTGGGCACTCACCATGAGAAGGGAGCGTTCACCTTCTGGTCCTACGCCATCGGGCTGCCCTTGCCCAGCAGCGCCATCCTCAGCTGGAAGTTCTGCCATGTCCTACACAAGGTGCTCCGTGATGGCCACCCCAATGTGAGTGTCCCCTTGGAACATCCCTCCTGCTGCACTGAGGGGTCCCTCTGCACAAAGGGTGGGTTCCTCAACCTGTCCCTGCCACTTTTTCCAGGCCATGGGGCTTTGAAGGGCTCTGTTGCCTCCCATCTTTGAAACCAACCCGTGCAAAGTCCCAGCCCCTGGTTGCCATTGGAAGGCTTGAACTTCTCCTTCCAAAGCTGGAGCAGCAAAAGGGGCTGGATCCATCCTTCTCCCCAGTTTCAGGGCAGGTGGGTGGGCACTTGCCCAGCTCCATGTCAGCCCCACCATGCCACATCCCTCCTGGTTTTCATAGTCATAGAATCTGTGAATAGTTTGGGTTGGAAGGGACCTTAAAGCTCATCCAGTTCCAAGCCCCGTCCAACACTGCCAAGGATGGGGCAGCCACAGCTTCTCTGGGCACCCTGTGCCAGCACCACAGCACCCTCACAGGGAAGGGCTTCTGCCTAACGTCTTCCTAATGCTTTTGCCCCCAGGTCCTCCAGGATTGCCAGCGGTACCGCAGCAACATCCGAGAGACAGGAGACCTGTGGGTGAGTGGAGTGAAAGGAGATTTGTGGCTTCAGGGGAGTTTGGAGGTGGTGAAAACCACTGTGAACACAGGGAGGGCAAAGCACCACCTGAAAGAACCCTTCCTCTGTGACCCTGCTGGTGATGGTTACGTGCATGGTGAAGGGCATGGGTGAGAGCCATAGGGCCACCAGCATATGTGGTTTCTGCTGGATCTGGTTGTATCCCTTCAGACCTGCCTCATTCCCCTTGTGTCTCTGGCAGGGCCATTTACATGACAGGTATGGGCAGCTGGTGAGCATCTACACACGGCTCCTGCTCGTCAAGATCTCCTTCCACATCAAGGTGAGACCCTCTGCTGCCTCCATGCCCTGTCCTGCTGAGGGATGGGGCTTCACAGGGGGATGTTTTACCCCAGTGAAAGCATTAACAGTGATTGCTGTTTTCTCTCTCCTTTTACAAAGCACCCCGAGTTCCCCCCTGGCCTCGAAGTGCCAGATGAGGTGCTGGAAAAGACAGCAGGGACGGATGTGAACAACATGTGAGTGTCCTGGTGGGAGCACAGAGCCTGGTGTGTACTCACCAGCTCTGTGCTGGCAGCATCCTGCAACAAACCAGCTCCTGAGCAGTGCAGCCATTGGTGGTTCATAACTGGTTGGATGGGGCCTGATTCCTCCTGGACCCTCAGAGCAGTGAGGAATGGAATTGCAGGGAGGAACCTGCTCTGGATGCCCCATCCCTCGCAATATTCAAGGCCAGGTTGGATGGGGCTTGGAGCAAGCTGCTCTAATGGAAGGGGTCCCTGCCTGTGGCAGGGGTTGGAGATGGAGGAGCTTTAAGGTCCCTTCAACCCAAATCCTTGTCACTCTGAGACCTCACCCTCATAAGGACCTGCAGTGATCGTGAGCAGCTGGAGCAAGGATGTCTCTGCTGATGGGTGATGTGCTTTGGGTCTCTTTGGCAGCTTCCAGCTGACGGTGGAGCTGTTTGACTACCTGGACTGGGAGCTGAAGCTGTCGGAGTCAGGTGAGGAGGCAGCAGGTCCCTCCCAGGGGCTCTTGAGCAATAGTTTCACTCTTTGGTCAGGAATGGATTTCTGGAGCCTGAGGTCAGAGGCTCAGCTCCTTCCTCCTCCTGCGAGAAGGTCTCTGAGCTTGTTCCTCAGCTCTGTTCCCCTGTTGATGCTCTATATAGGTGGTTGTAGGAAAGCACTTGAGGAACGTGGTGGTTTTAGCTCACCTGAGCAGTGCAGAGCGTGGTTTTCAGAGCAGTGCTGCTCTGAAATGGGTTCTTCTTTGGTTTTGGTACAACCATGTTAATCATATGCATTACCCAAATCTTTTCTATCTCCCTGAAGCAGAGGATGAGGCTGTACCTCTTTCTAAATACTCGTTTTCACTTGCTGAAACTCCTTTGGGAATGTCTGATTCTCTTGGCTCCTTCTCCAGGAATTTTTAGATGGTTTAAAAATGGGGCAGTTTCTTCCTCTGCTGCGAGTCAGGAGCATGGAGCTGCCCTGGAAAACAGGGCACAGCAGGAGACACCATGCTTCCAGCTCCCCCCAGCTCCTGCATCTCCTCCTGACCCAGTTGTACAGAGAATTTATATTCATAAATACTTTAAAGCTGAGCAGGGAAGAAGCCAGAGGGGATATGCTGGTTGGATTCCTGCCAAGGGAAGGGATCTGTTTCCAAGCTGGGGCATGTGAGGCTGCAGTGTCGGCAGGTCCATCCCCTGCCCTGGGATGCTCTCCCAGCTACTTCCATGGTTAAATAGAGCAGAGCAAAACCCTTTGACTTCCCCAGCCTTTACATTGTTTTGGGGTTAGATCCCTCCTTTTTGGGGTTGGGGTACTCACGGCAGAGCTGAGCATCTCTTTCCTGTGGCACCATTGTCCGTTAGGGTGTTCTTGCTCAGAAGGGGGTTGTTCCCAACGCAGCGGGGACAGGGCAGGCAGCAGCCCCGGTGTTTATCCCATATCCTGGCACAGCCACATCCATTGTAGTTAATGATCAAGCAGAGGTGCGGTGCCAGAACCTCAATGTGCCCCCTCTCCAGTTTTCAGGCAGCTCAACACGTCAATGGCGGTGTCGCAGATGTCGGCGGTGCAGTGCCGCCTGGCCCCCCTCATCCAGGTCATCCAGGACTGCAGCCACCTCTACCACTACGCGGTCAAGCTGATGTTCAAGCTGCACTCCTGTGAGTCACAAAATCACAGAATCATAGAATAATTCGGGTTGGAAAGGACCTTAAGATCATCCAGTTCCAACCCCCCTGCCATAAGCAGGGACACCTTCCACTAAACCGTGCCACCNGGGTTGGAAAGGACCTTAAGATCATCCAGTTCCAACCCCCCTGCCATAAGCAGGGACACCTCACACTAAACCGTGCCACCCAGTGCTTCATCCAACCTGGCCTTGAACACTGCCAGGGATGGAGCACTCACAACCTCCCTGGGCAACCCATTCCAGTGCCTCACCACCCTAACAGGAAAGAATTTCTTCCTTATATCCAATCTAAACCTCCCCTGTTTAAGTTTGAACCCGTTACCCCTTGTCCTGTCACTATAGTCCCTAATGAAGAGTCCCTCCCCAGCATCTCTATAGGCCCCCTTCAGATACTGGAAAGCTGCTATGAGGTCTCCACGCAGCCTTCTCTTCTCCAGGCTGAACAGCCCCAAATTTCTCAACCTATCTTCATATGGGAGATGCTCCAGCCCGTGATCATCTTCATGGCCTCCTCTGGACTTGTTCCAACGGTTTCATGTCCTGGGGGATGTGCCCCATGCTGGTCTTTTCCCAGCTTGGGTTTCTGGATGGATTTTGGGATTAGGATTGTGTGGATGGAGGCATCCATTGCGATGCCCCCATGTCCCTGCCAGGCCCTGAGGACCTGCTCCATCCCATGTAGAGATCCTAAATAAAGGAATTAGAAGAGCTTGTTCTTGATGAATTCAAACTGATGAGCCTTGGCCTGCCAGCCTTGGAATTGCCGGGCAGTACGGTGCAAGGAGCCTCACATGGGTATTTTGGAGTTTCCACAGCCACTTTCCTGTGCCATGCCCCTGGTCCCTATGCCAGGGATGGGGACACCCCACTCCCCTCCTGACCCCTCACATCCCATTTCCCCCTGGCCTTAACCTTCTGGCTACGGCAGCCAGAGGGATCCAGCTGCATGTGAATGAATTTGCAGGCCTGGATTAGCCATGTCTGTCCCTCCCCATCCCTGCAGGTCTGCCAGCCGACACACTGCAAGGCCACCGAGACCGCTTCCATGAGCAGTTCCGCAGGTAACCCATGGCTGAGTGCAACTCTGGGGTCCCTTCCTTGCTGCCATTCCCCCATGCCTCCTTTACAAGCAGTTCTTCTTTCCCCCCTTCTCCAGCCTCAAAAACTTCTTTAAGAAAGCATCGGACATGCTGTATTTCAAGCGGCTCATCCAGATCCCGCGGCTGCCAGAGGTACCGCAGGATTTCCTTGTGGTGCTTGTGTGTGATGCTTTGGAGAGCTTGTGGGTCCAGGGTGTCCCCATGGATGGGTTCAGTGTCTGAGGACACAGCAGCACAGGGATGGCTGCCTCCCTTCTCTTGCTGTGCTGCTGCAGTGGTTCCCGAAACCCCAGGTGATGCCATCACAGCATCTCGTCCCCATAGAGCCCCCCAAACTTCCTGCGGGCATCCGCGCTGGCCGAGCACGTGAAGCCTGTGGTTGTCATCCCCGAGGAAGCCCCCGAGGACGAGGAGCCAGAGAACCTCATTGAGATAAGCACAGCTTCCACCATGGAGCCACAGGTGGGGACCCGGGGATGGCGATGCTGGAATAGGAGGACACAGGCACCCGCAGCCCAGCTCAGCTCAGCACCCTCTGTCTTCTCCAGGTCACCTCGGATCTATTTGATCAAACCTTTGGACCTCCCAATGGCATTCGGGATGACAGGTATGGGGGGTCCAGTGGTGATGCCAGTGGGGTGGCCACTGCCACATGAGACCAACCTGCCTTTTCCCTGTAGGGATGCACAGATTGAGAGCCTGAAGAAGGAGGTGGACATGCTCCGTGCAGAGATGGAGAAGATTAAACTGGAGGTAAAGCCTTGTTGGGAAGCAGCCAGTGCAGGAGACCGGGGTGCTTTTGGGTGCTGTAGTGTTGAAACCCCAATGGGATGCAGCAGGAGAAGAGTCCTGCCACCCAGTGCTGTGTTTTAGGCCTCTTCCAGTGCCAGGACCCAGCTCCTAATGGGCTGGGATGGAGGCATGTGAGACTTCTCCCATGTTGTCTGCTAGCGATGGGGGCAGAGCAGAAGGGCAGAGCTTTCTCATGCATCTCACAGCAGCTTTGTCCAAATCACAGCCAGGCACTGGGATGGGGATGTCAGGGAAGGCTGGATGCTGCTGGCAATGGCCAAGCGGTGCCGGTGCCCCGCAGGCACAGCGGTACATCACACAGCTCAAGGCACAGGTCAACAGCCTGGAGGGAGAGGTGGAGGAGCAGCGCAAGCAGAAGCAGAAGGCACTGGTGGACAACGAGCAGCTGCGGGATGAGCTGGAGAAGCTTCAGAGGGTGAAGCAGGACAGTGACAGGTCCCAGCGGCTCTGCGCCGAGGCAGAAAGTAGGTGCCCTGCAACGGCCGTGGGCCATGGGGTGTTCTCAGCACTGGTGCTGATGCTTTCTCACCCTGTTCAGAGAAAGCCACCGCCACTGAGATCCGCTACACGAAGCTGAAGGAGAAGCACAGCGAGCTCATCAACACACACGCTGAGCTCCTCAGGAAGGTAACACTGCTGCTTGTGCCTGGCAGGGACTGACTGCTGCCTTCATCCCTCTGCCCAGCCCTATCCCATGTGGATGCCATCATCCTGCATGCAGGGACTTCTGAGCACTGGATGGGAGATACCCCTTAAATTCATGTTCACAAGCAGTCAGCATCTCAGATGCCATGAGAAAGGCATCTTGGAGGTGTCCCCTGAGCCATAATTTGATGGGACTGAGTGTGGCTATGGTGGGATCCCCTCTCTGATGCCCAGTAAGCCCCATGTCCCCATGCAGAACGCTGACACTGCCAAGCAGCTGACGGTCACACAGCAGAGCCAGGAGGAGGTGGCACGTGTCAAGGAGCAGTTGGCCTTTCAGGTGGAGCAGGTCAAGCGAGAAGCAGAGATGAAGGTAAGCCGGCACAGTCCTGCATCCTTCCCTGCCATGGGGCCCTTCCCAGCCTGGGAAACACACCTTGGGTGCAAGGGGGAGAGGTGGTGGTTGATGTCAGTCCCTGATCCTAGAAGGAGTTGCCCTGGCTCCTCAGGAAGGAGTTATTCAATGCATGCTGCACTCTCTGTTGCCCGAATCTGCCTTTTCTTCCCCCAAGAAAATGCCACGATGCAAATTAATGGGTTTGGGTGCTTTTATTCGCTGGGGGCTGCTCCCAAAACTCCTGTCCTGGGGAAAAGAGAAACCCCCTCAGTATCCTGAAAGCCCCTCCTGCAAAACACATCCGGATTCATTCCCACGGCGCTGGCTGTGTGCCGGTGCCAAGCGGGGCTGGAGTACGCCTGCAGCTCCATGGGCATGTGGTTGCAGCTGGAGGACCAGAGCCTGCAGATGGAGCAGCTGCGGCAGGAGCTGGATGCCCGGCGGGAAGAGCTGGAGCAGGCGCAGCGCTCGCTCAGCCACGCCAAGCAGGTACGAGGCCGGGGTGCAGGATGTGCCTTGATCCCCATCACACAGCAAACAGCAGCTCAAGGCAATGTCAGTGAGGCTGAATGTGGGTCCATCCCATCAGCGTCAGGGCATGTCCTCAGCTCATGACATGGTAACAGGGAAGTGACAGGGGTCTCTGGTCCTGCTGGCAGGCAGGCACAGAGCTCAGTGCTCAGGTGGAGGCCCTGCACACCGAGAAAGAGGTGCTGAGGCGGTCGGTGAGTGAGAAGGAGCGTGAGCTGCTCTCCACACGTGGCCTCATCGAGGAGAAGGAGCTGCAGCTGAGCCAGGAGGCAGACAAGACCTCCAGGGAGATACGAGAACTGCAGGGCAGGCTCCTGGAGAAGGTATGGAGTGAGATGTCTTTGGGGGTGCTAAGTGATCGGAGAGCTCAGATGAGCCGTTGCTGGTGTAGCCAGTGGGATGTGACTTACAGCAGCAATAATGGGATGCTCGGGTCTAATCCTGCAAAGGTGCTGTCAAGGGATTTGATGATGATAGGGCAATGGTGATAGGGGTCCTGTGTCCCTATTGTGCAGCTTGCTTGTTCCTCACACCCCATAGAGCAACCAGGAGCAGAGCCTGCAGCAGAAGCTGCTGGATAAACAGTTCATCATCCTGCAGCAGACGGTGCGGGAGGCAGAGGACATCCTCCGGGATGCCGTGGCCAAGCTGGATGATCCACTGCACATCCGCTGCACCAGCTCCCCAGGTACATCCCACTTGACCAGGGGGCCTACAACCCAGATAGCATTGCCTCTCAGCTTTCCCCAGGCCTTTTTTTCCCTACTAAATACTACACCCATGGAGACTGAGGTCAGATTTCCCAGGAATGAACTCTTAGCTCTAATCTCAGCACTGTTTTGCTCAGATTTTAGTGCTGTTCTTTGTGCCAGGGCCACAAAGACCTGAGCTGTCTTGACTTCCACTCATGGAGTCAGCACTCGTGCTCATTCAGACACTAACGAAGCTAAACTCATTGCAGATTACCTGCTGAGCCGGGCGCAGGCAGCACTGGAGTCCACGGATGCCCTGGAAAATGGGCACGCGCAGTACGTGGCCTCCATGGCAGGTACCTGGGGCTGGGGACCAGTGGCATCACTTGCACCTTGCTTCTGTTATCACACATCCAGCAGCTCCCAGCTGCTTTGGGGCCATCAGCAAGTGTGCAGTGCCCTGGTGATGGAGGGATGGAGTGGGTGGGTTCTTATGTGCTCACTCAAGGAGCAACCTACAAGCTGATGGGGTCAATACCAACCTCTCCAAGCTCTTGTATTGACCCTTGAGTGTGTTCAGGGGCAGGTTGAAGCCCCCGGGACATGGCAAGTGGTGCCCTGGGCTGGCAGTACCTGACCACATCATCTCACCATCAGATGCTGCGGGGCTGGTGGGGGCTCTGGCCCTCTTTGCACACTTGACGGCTGACACCATTGTGAATGGCAGTGCCACGTCCCATCTGGCTCCCACTGACCATGCTGACAGTGAGTGCTGTGCATGGATGCTTCCTGTTGGGGAGTGCTTTATGCTTGTGGAGTTTTATGGGGGGCTGCTGTGCCAAAGCATCCTGTAGTAGGGGCTGGTTATGGGGCAGGTCTTCCCTGGGGGCACCATGGTCCTATCTCCCCAACATTCCCTGTGTTCTGGTGCCCCTTCTTGGGTCAGGCTTGTTACTTGGCTCATGAAAACAGATTTATCCTCTTCTGTAATAAGCTTCTGGATGCCATTGATGTGTGGCATCATCTTCATAACTGAGGGGACGAGGAAGATGAGGGTGGTGGGGATGGGGTGGAGGGACCCATTGTCCATGGAGGGACCTGTCACCAACCCATCCTCTCCGCAGGGCTGATGGAGACATGTCGGGAATGTGGGCAGCAGAGCCTGGATTACCTGGGCAAGCTGAGGGATAAGCAGACCCTGGAATGTGCTGAGCTGGGGGACGT
Organism: Agapornis roseicollis; assembly: GCA_002631895.1. Taxonomy (NCBI): domain Eukaryota; kingdom Metazoa; phylum Chordata; class Aves; order Psittaciformes; family Psittacidae; genus Agapornis; species Agapornis roseicollis. The sequence continues at coordinate 122,345 of NDXB01003271.1, read as the reverse complement.
GCGGCGGGCGCTGCGAGGGGTCCTGCAGCTGGCCCAGGTAGGAGATGGAGCCCATTGCATCCACTGGGGCTGGCAGGCTGGGATCACTGACATGGGTGTTTCCCAAAGGGAAGTCCAAGCAGGTAGTGCATGCAGAAGGATGTTGCCTCTATTTGTCAAGGTGGGAGTTTGCTCAGGCTGAACCTTGATAGATAGCTTCTTTTTAAAGAAAGATACCCAAACCCATGGCTCTTATGGCATTTCCCATAGTCCAGAGCTGAAATCTGTGAAGCAGTCCATGATGCTGGGTTGGAGTGAGCTCTTTGGGGTGGCTTGTGCCACATACCCACAGGTTATCCATTTGTCTTTTCCCTTGAACCACTGTTAATTCAAAGGCTCATAGCTCTCTGGAGCCCTCTGGAGCTCTGCCCTGTCAAAACTGCTCCTGTGATTGAGTTTTGTCACCTTGATTTGGGGTATTTCTTACCCTGTGCCATGTTTGCTGCACTTCACCCTTGTGGTCTGCAGGATGCTGCTCCTGCAGCTTTATTTATTTAAGGGGGAAAAAAGGAGTTGGATGCCTTTCTTTGGTGTTATTCCTCACAAATATTCCCTTCTCTGCCTAAAACCTCCTGGTGACTTCTGCCTCCTTTGGCAGGAGCTGAGGCCCAAGAGCTTGGATATCAAGCAAGAAGAGCTGGGGGACATGGTTGAGAAGGAGATGGCCTCCACCTCCAAGGCGATTGAGGATGCTGTCAGGAGGATAGAGGTGAGAAGAAGCTGCAGGATGGACCATTTTGGTGCCTTGGGGCAGCAAGGCCTCCATCTCTCCTCCACCCTGCAATGTAGCATCCAACTTCCCTCTTGTGTTCCCCAACAGGAGATGATGAGCCAGGCCAGAAACGAGAGCTCTGGTGTTAAGCTTGAAGTGAACGAGCGGTGAGTGTTGAGCAGTGGCATGTGGCAGCCATGGGCAGGTTTCTGTCTATGCCCATACCCTCCTGGGCTGTGCTCTACTCCAAAGCCCCATTTGCAACCCAATCCTGCATCATCCTTATATGCTGAGCATGACATCCTCTTTAGAAGGGTGGACCTTGGTCTTGCATGTCTAAGCCCATTGTTCACAGCTGCTTTGGGGGCTGCTTAGAAGTAACCTGCAGGCTTGCTGGCCTCCAGAATAGACCTGTTTTCTAAGTGGGACCCAGCACTGGAGGATGCTGAATGCTTCCTCTTGTTTTCCTACAGGATTCTGAACTCCTGCACGGACCTCATGAAAGTGAGTACTGTACAAACTGAGCTGGGCCATCAAAGCAAAACTGTAACTTCCCCCCATTGGCAGCATCAATCCAATCCCTGTCAACCATCAGAACCTCTTTCTCCTCATTCCAGGCCATTAGACTTCTTGTAATGACATCTACAAACCTACAGAAGGAGATAGTAGAAAGTGGCCGGGTAAGTCTCTCTGGAGATGGGCTGCTCAGCCCCGTGCTGTCTGCACACATCACTGTCACCTTTGTAAAGCCTTGCTTGTCTAAAGGCAATGGCCTAAATCTGTGTGTTTTAAACCCAGCCCAAATCTGCAGGCTTGGAGCTCTAATGCTTGTTTTATTGATATGTATTTAACCAGGCCAGCAAGAATTGACTGAAGGGCACAGGAATGCTGCCAGTCCCTTGCCTTACGGCTTTATAGATGAATTTCTATATTGTCATGTCTTATATGGATATTTTATGTGGATTTATGGATCTAAATGTTGTATAGAAGAACCAGGTTAATCCAGGCCATAATGTTCTCATAACAACAGGGGGCAGCAACAACTCAGGAGTTTTATGCCAAGAACTCGCGCTGGACCGAAGGGCTGATCTCTGCCTCCAAGGCGGTGGGATGGGGAGCCACGCAGCTCGTGTAGGTACCCGGGGACCTCTCCTATGGCTGTGCCTGGAGCTGGCCTGTGCTTCTCCATTACCCAGTAACCCAAATTGTGCCATGCAGTTGAGTCTACATGGAGCATTACTGCTAGTTCCTTACAGAACATCCTGGGTCAGTGAAATAGGGGCTGCCAGTTCCTGCTTGCAAAGTTGCTTCAATCAAATACTCCATGTCCAGCTTCCTGCTCAGATGGTTGTGGATGGGAAGGTTGGGATTGGTGCAGGGTATCCCTATGCCAGTAGGGGTGGTTTTGGATAAACCTTTAAAAATCCCACCCATGTCATTATGGACACACGGTCCTGCCTCTGCTGGTGTTTTGTACCTATCCTAAACATCTACATTAGGACTTTGAGTAGTTGCTCTGTAAATGAGCTTTAAGTAATTACAAAGCTGCTGTTTCAGGGTCTGATGCTGGTTTCTAAGGACAGAGAAGAACTAAATAATTTGCACCTGGTTTGTAGTGCATGGTGAGGTTCTAACAGAATGTCCCTGCTGACCCATACCACAGGGAGTCAGCAGACAGAGTTGTCCTGCACATGGGCAAATATGAAGAGCTCATTGTTTGCTCCCATGAAATCGCTGCCAGCACAGCCCAGCTCGTAGCTGCCTCCAAGGTGAGTATCCCAACAACATTCCTGCATGCAGCTCCTCGAGCTTGAAGGCATTTTGCTCCCAGTGTTGTCCCATGGATGCTCTCAGGCAGTGGTTTGTTATCCACCAGTCCTGCAGCCTCCTCCCGGAGCAGGGAGGAAGGGAAGCTCTTCCTATTTCAAAGTCAGTCAGTGATCTGAATCCATCTGTTTTCACCTGCATTAATATTCCCACCCCTTGCCTTGGAAATGGAGATGTGTAAAACCTCCTATCAAGCTGCTTATGTAGAGAAGATGTTAATTATTAATGAGAAACCCCAACTAAGCACCTGTGGGAGCCAGCACTGACAATGATGGAGTTAGTTTGGTTGTTGCTTTCACCCACACCAACATGAAAGGTGGTGATGGGCAGAGGTTTCCATGAGCAAACAGGGAGGCAGGTTGGGGGAGGAGAACCCACAGGGGGTTTTACAGCAGATGGCTTTAAAATTAAGAGCATGGTTAAAAAACGAATACCTCTGCCTTCACTGATGCTGCTTATCTGTGTGTGCTCCCATGGGAGCAGAGCTGGTTTGGTGCTTCAGGGCTCGCACGGGTCATGTTGCTTGGCCATGATGGGATCAGCAAGGATAAGCAGGTGTCCATCTGTCTGTCCATCCCTTCCACCCCCAGGCTGTCACAACTGAGGTCCATCCTGATGTGGTCTCTGCTCTTTGCAGGTAAAAGCTGAGAAGAGCAGCAGGAACTTGGGCAAGCTCCAGGAGTGCTCACGCAATGTCAACGAGATGGCGGCCAATGTCGTGGCTTCCACCAAGTCAGGGCAAGAGCAGATTGAGGAGAAAGGTGAGGGTTTTGCAAGGAAAGGGGAGAAACTCTCCCCCCCCAATCCCTTTTCTGGCTGTGTTCAGCCAGCTGTGTGTTGGGATATGAGGAGGGTGTGCTCAGAGAGGACCCTTGCTTCTCTCCACAGACACCATGGACTTTTCGGGCATGTCCCTCATCAAGCTGAAGAAGGAAGAGATGGAAACGCAGGTACAAATGCGAAGGCAGATTTGGCGCTGCCAGCCTCAGGTCCTGATCTGGACCTGCACATTGCGGGGGTTCCTTCTTTTCCACCTTCATCGTGGTGCTGCTGCTGGTGGGGATCATGCTGCCCCTGCGATGCACAGGACCCAGGACTGCTCTTTGCCTGCAGGTGAAGGTGCTGGAGCTGGAGAAGCGTCTGGAGGGTGAGCGAGTGCGCCTGGGAGAGCTGAGGAAGCAGCACTATGCCCTGGCCGGGACCTACAGCACGGAAGAGGATGGGGAGGCAAAGCCAGCACCAGCCCCTAGGAGAGGCATCCTCAAGAAGCCCCCGTTGGCTCAGAAACCCGGACATGGGGAGGTAGGCCCTGGGGGGGGGGTAAATACATTGGGGAGGGTGTTCACAGAACCAGGGACTGGTGTTTTAGTGTCTCCCTTCTCATTTCAGCCCCAGCGAGATGCCGGACCATACCCACCTCACATCTAACAGGGGCTGGCTGGGTACTCATCCACCAGCTCACGCTGCCTTTGCGCTCGTGTGCCTTCCTGCGCCGGGCACTGCTCCCGCCCGGGAAACTGGCGTTTTCTAAGGAATTCTTTATTTTTATTTGTATTTTTCTTCACTTGATTTTTATCTATTGGGGGGGGGGGCTCCCCCCGCCCCTCCTCCAGGTTAATTTAATTTGGGGTTCATTTGGGTTATATTCTTTTGTAAGGACTCTATCAATCAGCACTAGAAGTACCTGTAGCTCTCTGCTGTACTGCTCAGACCCTTTCCAAGAGCTGTTTTTAACGTAGAAAACTTGGGCTTTTCTCGCAACCATTTTTTAATTCCCCTTTCCCAGCCTGAGGAATAATGGGACTTTGTTTCAGCGTGGGATCAGCCCCTCCATGGAGAGGGAGTCATTAGCCTGAACTGGCACACGGAGCAGGGCTTTTGTAAAGGGAAAAAACAGCTACTGGCACACACTGGCAATAAGGATGCAACCATTGTGTTGTCTTGCTCTATTTTTTAGCACCACAGCACTGTCAGGATCAGTTGCATACTGTTTTATATTTAAGAGATGTAGCAGAATTAAATCTAACCATGGCCAGTGGGAGCCAGGGGATGGAGGAGTCTGCAGCAATAAGGAATTACTGATGTGGGGAGATATGGGGGGGGGGAGGGAGGCAGAAGAAAAGGTCCTGTCAGCTGTATCTTCCCTTGGAGCTACTACCATGATAGAGGTTATTAAAGAAGCAATATTTAAAGTAGATGTTGTGGTGCCTGGTCAGCTTGTTGGTGGGGAGGGCACCGATGCCAGAGCTATGGCATGGGGCTCTGCTGCTTGAAGCAAGCTGGCCCTGAATACTGGGGAGCAAAAGGCAATAAAGTGCCTTAAAGTAATCGGCTATAGCACAGAGGTAGGTACATCAGTGTGTGTATATATATATATATGTGCATCAATATATCTTTATATAGAGTCATATTCTGTATGTATGGCTTGTATGTATCTGTATATGGCTCTGTGTGTGCCTATATCTGTCTGCATATTTATAGATAGATGGGTAGATACACAAATGTATTGGACATATAGATCTGAGCATATACACACATATATACAGCATATAGGCCTGTATGCAGGTGTATTCATCCATACAGCCCAGAGTGAGCAGCTTCCCCAGGTACAGCAGCAGCACCTTAATTCCATGGCTTTCATTCCAGCCTTATTGAACATAAGTCATTAGATAACTAAGAAGCAGCTGCAGCAGTGTGGGTGCAGGATCAGTGCTGCCTTCCAGCTTCCAGCCAGGCCAGCCCTTACCTGCAGCCTCACAGCTGTGCATTGGGACCATTGGTAAGCACCTGCAAGGAATGGGACTGTGTTTGTTCTGAGAGTAACTGGGGGGTATTTGCAGGGCTGTGTGCCTGCACTGCTGGATGCACCCATGAAAGGGTAGGTCTAGAGCACTTGGAGCTCAACAAGAAGGCCCATGACAGGGTGAATGCAGCAGAGGAGAGTTATGAGGGTCTAATAGCAACATTTTCATCCTTGCGATCCCCCTAAAACAGCTACAACCAAATTGCATACAAACCACAATTAGAAACCCCCATGATTTTTCACTGCTGTGATTAACAATAGGCTGTAAAGCAGTTACCTGGAAGTTTAATTGCTGTATCTCAAGCCAACACATTTACAAGGTATTTGTTATTTATTTTAGTTACAAAGCAGTCTCATGCTACTTAAGATTTGCAAGATTGCATGTCACAAGCCAGACCTTTACAGTTTTATGAACAACAACTACGGGCAGTTTCGGAGTCTCCCTTCCCAACCAATTGTATGTATAAAGTGCATCCCACATAAAAAGGCTTTGGTGTTAGTACTGCTGTTACTGGATAAGGCAAACAGCTGATTGAATACTGCAAATCACACTGGCATCATCCCCAGCCTGAAGCTTTACATCCTGCTCAGTCTTTCCATGAAGCTATGGAAAACTTACTGCAATATTAACAGAGAACTGGGAAAAGGGTTACCCAGCAGTGTCCTTCAGGTGACTGCTGGCACATTGAGTAACAACGGCTCCTGAGATGGAGCTGGCCAGTTGTGCTCCAGTTTGATTTTCTTTTCTTTCAGAAACCATTTCTCTTGGTACAAGGAAGTGCTTCCCACAATAACTCGTCAGGTATTTATAGACGGTGATGAAGATGTATTTGCTGGGAGACTGACGTCATTCTAACCCCTCTCATCACTACATTTCATAATGGAAAGATGATGAATCAAAAACATCTCACTGCCCTCAGCTATAGTTAAAGAACTCAAGTAAAACGTGGCCTTAAGAACAATGCTGTGGGTAAATGTAACTTGTTTAACAAACAGCACTGCTCTTTCACTGTGATTTACTGAAATGGGCACTTGACAGAGGCTGCAGGCAAAATAACCCAGGCCAGAATGCAGAGAGTCTGAAAAAGTATCAGTAAAAACAAGCTCCAAAGGCCACTTGAAGTGTAACCCATGTGCTGAAGTAATTGTTATAGCAAAATTAGGCTCAATGTCCAGTCTATGATTGTCTTAACTCCTTACACTTTCTGGGAAGTAGTTGCTATTTGTAGCAGACAGCAAAACTAAATCACAACTGCAGACTGTGTATGCACAGGTTCATTTTGAGACTCCATCAAGACATCCTGCTCTACAGAATCCAATTTGCTAATGGCTTTTAAATACCATTAGATGTTTAACTTGATGCGCTACTGACAACAAGTTTTCCTCAGTTCCTGCAACACCAGCAGTGGAAAGTAACCAAGCACAAGTTGGGAGATCCCACTCTTGGCTCCCTTCCACTGAGGTTAGTACAGTTCCATTTGGCTCTCCTTCAGCAGCTTTCAAGCAGTGTGCTATCAAAGCCCTCCTTTCCCCACCCTTTGGCTCCTCAGCAGCCACATCTACAGTAGCCACAAATGAGTTTGAACACAAAGTGGCTCAAGTTCAGCAACAGAACTGCTATAGAGCAGTGTCTGCAAAACACAGGTGTCTCTGAGATCACTGGGGGAAAACAAGTGCATTGATATCAAGCACAGGAATAGCAAACAGCCATTACATGCTCTGGGAAGTCAGATTAAAAAGTGTCTGTAAAACTATGTTAAGAGCCCTCAATTACAGCAATGAACAAGAAAAATACAGTGGTGGTACATATCCCTTACAAATGATCTTACCATGGCTGGCAGTGTGAGACAAACTAACATACACACCAGCCCCAAGGACATTCTTATTTATTTATGGGGATTGTATGATTCCCCACTGTGGATGGATTTTTAGCAAAGAATGGCCATGTTCCCAAGTCAGCAAGTGCCTACGTGGAGCTTGACATGAACCAAGGATGAAGAAAGCTATGGGTAAAGGAAGCAAAAGTAACAGTGCAAGAAAGATGAGAAGAAACTGGAATGTGCTAAGACAGTGAACTGTTAGCAAGCTTTAAAGGCTAGGTTCCCATGCACTTAATTTAACCAATTGTATACTAGTTGCTGTGTCCTTCCTTGTGTATGGATCCAATCTTAATACTGCAAGCCAGTGAATATGTATCCACTAATACAGCAAGTTATTGTATATGTATCCAAGTATAATACATCAAACTATTGAATTACTACACCTAGCTATTGTATATGTATCCAATTATAATACAGCAAGCTATTGTAAGCAGATGCAGACAACAGTATAAAAAGGGTAGGCGCTTTGTAATAAGGGGCTTTGATCTGATCACACCCCGCAATCATACAATCTTCCCACTAAGGTGGTATTACTCCAGTGCTGAGAAGTGCACCACTTTGCCACCTCCTTTCCTCTACAGGATGTGGAAGGCCTCTTTCAACACTAATGAATCCGAGAAATTAGCCCATTTGAGCACTGCTTGCTAGAATAATGTGCAGCTTTAAGTGCACGTAGCAAGGTATGGAATTAGCTTATGTGGTGAGAGGAAACATTTTTAGCTGAGAAGGAAAAAGTAATTACTACATCATCACCTACAAGAGCACAGAAAAAGCACCCTTGAACAGATTGAAGGAAATAAACACGTTTAGTACTAATAGTACTAAAATAATAGAAATAATGGTATTACATAGCTTTTAGCTTACAGCAGGATCCAGGGGTCAAAGCACACCCTACAACTTCCATCCTCAGCTGCTATTTGTCCTGCAGGTAGAGGGAAAACAGAGATTGGAGTTCAAATGAGGTTGAAAGCCAACCAGAGGCTGCCCAGGGATGAGATGTCAACCGCAGCACCACGGTCTCAATGAGGCTTCTCCAAAACTAAGGACAAAATCTCTCAAAAGAGCTCAAAGCAACACATCTTGGTTCTAGAGACAGGCTCGGAAGGGTGAACAGTCATACCTATAGAAGACTTAAATGACATGAGCTGACTGCAGTGTGCGCTCGCAGCCCAGAAAGCAATCGCATCCTGGGCTGCATCAAAAGCAGTGTGACCAGCAGGTCGAAGGAGGTGATCCTGCCCTTCTACTCTGCTCTTGTGAGACCTCACCTGGAGCATTGTGTGCAGTTCTGGTGTCCTCAATGCACAAAGGACATGGAACTGTTGGAACAAATCCAGAGGAGGCCACAAGGATGACCAGGGAACTGGAGCATCTCCCATACAAAGACAGGCTGAGAGAGTTGCGGCTGTTCAGCCTGGGGAAGAGAAGGCTGCGTGGAGACCTCATAGCAGCTTTCCAGTATCTGAAGGGGGCCTATAGGGATGCTGGGGAGGGGCTCTTCATTAGGAACTGTAGTGACAGAACAAGGGGTAACGGGTTCAAACTGAAACAGGGGAGGTTTAGATTGGATATAAGGAAGAAATTCTTTCCTGTGAGGGTGGTGAGATGCTGGAATGGGTTGCCCAGGGAGGCTGTGAGTGCTCCATCCCTGGCAGTGTTCAAGGCCAGGTTGGACGGAGCTTTGGGTGACATGGTTTAGTGTGAGGTGTCCCTGCTTATGGCAGGGGGTTGGAACTGGATGATCTTAAGGTCCTTTCCAACCCTAACTATTCTATGATTCTAAGACTTGTATGAGGTTTGATCAACACAGAACCAAGGAGGACTCAGATTACAGAATCTGTGTAGGTTTGCACAGCCTCCAAAGCCACTTCCAGAGGGATGGGACAAGTCAAGGCCACACCACTTGGCTCTTTTGGGTTACTTTGATTGTTGTTACCCATTACGCAACTAATACGTGAGGCCTGACCATCCAGGGTTACCTCTCCTTTGCACAGGGAACAATCCCACCCCAAACCATCTCCCAGTGCAGAGGAGCCCCAGGGAAGAGGCACCCAAACCCCAGTTTTGGAATGTGTTGAAGTTTGGCAGATCCCTTCTTCAAGCTGCAAAACACGGGCGTTGCTGCAAAGTGTCAGGAGAGCCGAGTTGAAGAACTGCACTTTTACATAACAGCATCTCCTTCCCTCGCCCACCTGCACTGAGTCAGCACAGCAAACTCTCCTCGGCTGTACTTTCCCATTTCTGCATCAGCAGGAGGGTACCAGAGCTCCGTAGCCATCACAAGAGAACACATCAAGGCAGTTAAAAAAAGGATTTTCCTCCATATATTACCAGGTTTTCTGCAGTAGGACTTCTTTTTTATGTTGCTACTAAAGCAACAGATAACACGGAAAATTACATCAGGTCTTTTCTGCCCTCTGACTCATGTTCCTAAATAACATTGGTTGACTCATTTCTCCTGACTTGGCTAGAATCTCAGTTCTTCCTCTTTAAACAAACACAAGTGGCTTTCCCGTTCCTTCAGCTTTTCCAAGTGCAGATTCTGAATACTTCCACTATTCCCAATTGCAGGAAATGAAAACAAAAGCAAAGGGATTCTAGCTGCAAAAGACAGTCCACCTACCTCACTGCCACGATTACAATGTGCAGAACCCACTCTGAACACACCTATCCTGCATCAGCGACATACTAAAGGGACTCACTATATCCAGCCACAAAAAACATGGCCAACAGATTTACTATGAATAATTAAAGCTATTTCCTTGCAAACTTACATCCTACATTCAAGCTACAACTGGTTTTAGATCACCTTGTGAGAAGCATCATTAAGTATTGGAAAACATGAACATGACTGTGATTAAATGAAGCCACAATGGGAACACGACACCAAGAGAGATATGCTATTTTATTCAAAATCAGACCACAGTAGATTACAGAAAGACTCCTTATGCAAACAAATCCACTGTATGTTTCACAACTTGCTAAGCATATAAAATTGCCCCTTTATGAATAGACTGTCCAGGATTACACAGAGCAACTGTTCAGGTGCAGGACGACTCTACCTCCTCTGAACTTGATGTTTGTGAAGTAGCTCTATATTCAGGCTAACAGAATTGTTGATTTGAGCTCTGTAAGTCATTATTCCAGTTTGAGAGGGCAGAGAAGTCCCAAAAGAGGTTGAGACTGAGGTTGTGGGAGTTGGGGCACTAAACGTAATGGTTATCCATGACTGGACTGTGCCCAGGGCTCTGCCTCCTGGCATCACATGAAAGCTTATATTCTAAATAGTCTCTCCATGGTCACAGGTACAAAGGTGACCTGTGTGGATCAGCTGTGCCACAACTGACTCTGCTTCCTCTAGGCGACAGCACTGAAGCGCAGCAAAACTCATCCTTGAGTTAGCACCCTTCAATGCTCACCATCAACCAAACAACTTAACCACATACAACTGAATTAGTCGTAACTTACAAAACTGCATACAAAAGACTGGCAAAAGAAATGCCATCCAAAGAGAGCATTTTCAACGCTACCAACACTCTACAGCCGTGTTACACATCATATTCAAAAGGTTCTTCTCTTCTCCAATTGCTTTGGGGAAGTATATGCTATTTGTAGCAGACATTAAGAATCCTCAAGACAACATCATAATATATATATATATATTTGGCAAGCATACTGAGCCACCCCCTCTCAAGTCTCAGCTTGCCTATGGCATTTTAATCTATCTTATAAACAGTGCAAATTAGTATGATTCTAACATCCTAGCCATAGCAGAATTTATTTATAAGCTATAACAGAACAGGAGAAGCTGTTGAAGGGCAACAGGCTGAAAGCACAGACACTCCTCTTGCCCGACTCCTTCAGGTTAGTGTTTTGTAGATAGGATTTTAACAGCTTTCCACAGTCATCCTTCTCCTTTATCCTTAAACATTACCAGCAGTCAAGTATTTCTTTACAGTTTGTGCGCACATACACACACAATTAATGGCAAACGTTTTCCATGAGCAGCTGGATTTCAGTTATGAGATTGCTATAACTGAAACATCACATTAGTTACATTATCTATGGTCAAACTTACCCATCGGTGAAGGCAACTATAAGCTTACAAACAGCAGATACAGCCTTTGTTTCTTCTGAAGTATGAGGGTGAGTTTTCTGTAAAACAAAGTGCTCCTGAAGAGCCCTTGAATCGAGAGTTAAGCAATGGCCATTCAAATGGTAAAAATGCTTTTATCCTAGTATTACAATCACAGGTAGTGATCCTAAGGCACATCAGCCACATGCATATGCAATAATGCATTGTTTTGCTTTCAGACAGATAATTGCATTAGCTTTGTCTGTATTTCGCTTGCACAAGAGTTTGTTTCTAGATAAAGTATCCCTGAAAGGTCACGTTATCACAAAAGGTACCAAAAAGAGAGAAAATTTAACAAGTAGTAAAAATATTTCTGGACTACTAATACCAATAAAGTTAGATACAGAAAATGCAGTGCAAATTCACAATACACTTATCTATCACCTCCATCACTTCTGAGGATGTTCAGCCCTCGGAAAAAAAGTTGGCACTTGATAAGTGTATAAAATATACCTGGTTGGTTTTATTAAGTGTTAGCAAAACTGATGTGAGAGTGTTTTAGTTGTTGTGTAGCAGGCCCAAAGTACAGGTTTCTGTACTCTGTCATCATCCTAGTAGCCCCTAACTGCTTTAATTCTTTCCAGGACATTTCTACAGCAGACTTATGTTTAGCATCCAGATACAACAGTTGCCATCCAAATACCAGCACTAATAGCACAGCAAAATACTTTGAAACGAGTCATAATTAACCATGCTGATACGAAGCTTCAGTGAGAAAATAATACCAAGAAAAGCTATTACACTAGATTTAAAAAAAACACATCCTGTACCATCACTGGAATACAGAAAAAACACACTTTGCAAACAAATCCAATGCATGTTGCTTCACAAAAGTCCCCATCTACGGAAGGTTTCCAGGCTTGCACTGGGGAATTGGTTCAGATGCCAGGAACGCTGACCAACCTTCTGCTCTTTGTGCTCAGAAGGCAAAACAAGCTAAATAACCATATTTTCAGAATAGTTTCCTGTTATGTGCTTCATTTCAGATTAGTATTTGCTAGCAACCGCCACACTCCAGAGGAAATGATTAAAGGACAATCAAAGGCCTTACGTAAAGGAAAAAGAAGAGATCTTCTGTTTTGACTGATGCTGTTTGTAGGACAGACTGCCAAATTCCAGAAGAATGGTATGAAAGTGGTTTAAAGTAATGCAGGGGCTATGACAGATTCTGGACTGACTGATAACAGACTTAGGGGACACATTCTCTGCAAGCAACAAGTGTTAATCCCTCCCTCCTCCCCCCCAGTGCTTGATTAAAACACCAGCACATGCCTGTACCTTGGGTTTCAAGAGTCACATTGAGAGTGAAACCTGAACTCCCCTGAAAAGCTTCTTCCTCCAGTGGCAGAGTCAAGAATAGATTATGTAAGATGCAAACAGCCATCATGGAGTTCAAGAAGCTTCTCTGTTCTGCCTGCTTGCAGAGAAACATTAACTGCAAATTCCAGATAGATGGGCATGCCAAAGACTGCAAAACTAGAGGAAATGGGTAAGTTAAAAATAGTTCTGCCAAACGAGAGATTAAGGGATAAAATGAAACTCTGGAGTTTCAAGTGAGCAATTACCTGATATGAAAACACAGTATTTGATTAAGAAATACCCTGCCTGGATTCCTGGAATCACATGATATCAAAAGCTAAGCACCTGTGTAAAAAATCACTTCTGAATTCAAGGTGTGGAGAAGAAAAAAAATCAACATAAAAAAGAGAATCTTAATAGGCAAGGAAATAAAAATGCCTGGCAAAGTTTCTATAAAACCCTAAACTGGCTCTACAACCAGTTTAGTTTTAATTTCAAGAGACCAGGATGTCAAGCTATTTAGGAGTGGGAGGAGCGGGCACTTCTGTTATGAAAAGTCTCAGGTAACAACTGAAATGTAGAAATGAAACTCTTGTAACTTGTACGGCCTAAAACCCATGCAACGTTTTCTGACAAGAGTTTCAGCTCAGCGAGCTCTGAAAACATGTACCTGGCCACAAATGTCACTGTCTGGGCACACAGCAAAGGAAGCTGATGTGGGCCACTGCAACTCTTTGCCCAGTATTCAGATGTGGTTGTTACTATCCGAACACTGGCACTGATCAATAATTCTTTAGAGAGACAAACAGCTCCCAGTTTGCAACACAGACATCCAGCTGCGATGGGAACACATCAGAAGGGGATGCTGATTTCCCACCTCTAAAGAATTCAGAGTGTGATTCCATTTGTAACGTCAGGAAGTCCACCATGAACCCTTTCACTATTTGATGGATTTACAAACTTCAGACCCTTTCACCTTCCCAGACAAACCTCGTTGTCAAACTGATCTTTAAAAACAAAAATAATCACATTTACCAAACGCAATTGCAAACCTCTGCACCACAGCTCAAATCTTGTACTCCATTGTGCAAAGAACAGAGGTTTTCCATTGCTTACATGAAGTCTCTGATGGGGAGAAGAAGGAAATATAAGCACCAATACATAAGTTAGGCGCACCAAAATATTCACTGGAGGATAAAGCCAGGATGTGGTGGAAGGCGAGGTGGTCTTTGGGGAAGAGCTGGAGGATATTGTGGTACAAACTGAGATGGGTATCCCGGCTGTGGCATTTGACTTGCAGACTGAACTCCCGGTCGAGGTGGGAGAGGAGGATACGGAGCACCTGGATAAGAAAGAGCTGGTCCTGAACCCATGGCTGCAGTAAACGGAGTAGGAAAGCGTCCTGCTGGGACTGAAGAAGGTGGAGGGGGTGGTATTCGTCGGGGCACGACTGAAGGAGTGTTTGCATCTGAAGTGTAGGAATCTTGAGGTGCTGGTGTTGTCTCGGTTGCTCTGGGCTGAGCTTGCGGCTGAACCTGCGGAAGTCTCTGTCCCTTGAGCACCATTTCTTGGAGCTTCTCAATTTTTACACGTCGCAGGTGAGCCAGTTTACGCTTGCTCTGGTACTCATCAATGAAGGAATCCAGTGGTATTTCACCATCAAGAAATTTTTCTGCCATATTCTGTCAAACATGGAACAGTACCTTAGAAAACGGCATACTGCAAAGGAATCTAAATGGTTTATATATCCTAAAAATAGCCTGTGATTTTCTAGCTTGCATACGGAAGATGACTGGCATACTAAAAATTCTAAGCAACATTCTGAGTTACTTATTACTCAGAAGCACTGGGAGTTAAATATAAATTCTGCTTAAATTTATACTGACGCAGCAGCAGCAAGAACATCTGAATCTAGTTCTGAACATTCCCCTTATTATCAGAGGTGGGAACAGACCAAATTCAACAGCTTTCCAGATTGTCAGCTAAGCTGAGTTACAGCTCAGTACTGCTCGCAGAGCCAACGGATACACAGAGAACTCTGCAAGACTTGGTACAGAGAAGCAGATTATTGCTAAGCCAGGCTTCATACTTGTGGCTTTGGGTAAATTATGTTTAATTATTAAGACAGGGGACCATACCTACTGTCACAAAGTTCAACTTGCCCTGGGAATGTCTTTTCATGGTCACAACTCAAGGCCAGCAAGCAGATTTTTTCCCCTGATATGGGTATAGAAAATGGCCTACAGGCAAATCAGCAAACAAAACCAAACACTTCCATTAGTCTAAAATAGACCATTCTTCAAGCTCTTGTATCACAGTGAGTGGTGACCACTGGCCCTAGACAGATATGTTGAAATCATAATGGAATGTTTCACCAGAAATGTTGGAGGAAAAAAACCAGTGTGGGCACCGCTTTTCATTAGGTTACTGATATTTGTAATGGATTAATATATATACACCAGGCAAACACCATTGAAGAAAATGTTCTATATTGATACTCTATGAATTTGAAGGCAATGCCAAAGAACTAGAACAGTTTGGCTTTCTTTTCTGAAAAGGAACATTTTCTCTCTTAAAGAGTAAAAAATCACTTGGATAAAAAAAATCTTGCTGAAACCAAATGCCATTTTCATTGAAGTTCGAGGCAAAGATTAGAACATGTTATTTAAAATATCCTTTTTGTCTACTACAGATCCAACACTTCCCTGCAGCTTTGTACATTGGAAGTCTTCAGTAATGTGTGTAAGTGGCAGAATTGAAGTGTATTGTCGTTACCTCTGTGTCTTCCTCAATCTTAGCCCCCTCTGTCTGAAGCAGCGCTAGCAATGTCTCCAATGAAGCATTACTGGATTGTCTGTCTGTAATGGCACAAAAAGAACAGTAAATGTCAGCTGGCTCTAAGGGACTTTGAAGCTGTAAAGCCTCAGCAAGCACACAAATTTCCAAGGCATGTATGTACAACAAGCATACTCCATTTTTCAAGACAGGATGTTCTACAGTAAGAAAACAGATTACGTAGTTCAGGAATGCTAAAAGCTGAAATGTAATTACAATGATGTAATATCAAAAGGCAAAGCACTTGAGCAAGTACAGTATGAGATGTAAGACACTTCATGATTCAGTTTGAAATGAGAAAGTTAAATGCAATATTCTGTTTGATTTATGCTTAGTCACTGAAAATCCAAACTGTTTTGCTTTGTACCAAGGTGAATGAATTTTATCCTAGAGAAGAGCAGGTCAACAACAGACAGGTAACCACAGAGAAAGAATCCACAGTACCTGTTACTAGATGTAACAGACACTTAATAAATCATTAGAAGCATGATCTATTTCAAAACTACACAAGAATGACATTACCCTGATTCACACAGCTAAAAATGAGACACCAAAAACCAAACAAAAACATGCAACAGATTTACATTCACTTAGAAAACAGCGAATCAGAGCTGTCAACAGGAAACGTTACCTAATTTTGTTTTTTTTATCTGATATGCTTCAAAAAGAACTTGCAGCTCCCGATATTTTTCAGTCAAGTTTGATTTCAAAGACTCCAACTTTGGCTGGTACAACAGATTGCCTTCTGCCAGACTGCGGTTGCTGGCAAGAGTCATGTCCTTGCTGTGTTGAACATTTTGGGCCTGGAAATGTAAAAAATAGCACATGAAATGACAGTGAAAATATTAAGCAAGACTAATGGTTATTTAGATAAGGTGACAATATCAAAACTTATAAAGAAACTACTAAATTAAGCTCTCTGTAAAAATTAATACCATGGCATTGGAACTGCAAGTAATAACAATACTTCTGGGCTTTATGAACAGTGGGAATGTCTACTGTTTGGTGGGTACAGTCGGCTTCAGCAGCTGCACTCTTTTCCACGACTTCTTTCTTCTGCTACACGAAATCTATTCTCACAAACTGTATTTTATTGCTCTACTAATACACTATTTTGCTAGAGTATCTCGAAGGAATGAGAAGGCCTACGCTGCGAACAGCAATGACAATGGACTGTTGAAGCTCATGGAGGAAAGAGTTTCAGAAGAATTACACTGTGCAGAAGGATCTCTTCTTTCAACTGAGCACCTGTAAATGAATTGCTTTCCAAACAGGAATTAATACTGACCTGAAGTCACTTTCCTGCACATTTATCTCCATGCACACCAGAGAGCTCATTAAACAGTTTTCTTCTCCAAGCTGGAAATAGTAATTACTTAAGAGAGTTTGTGCTGTGGATAAGGACTCCTTAGAACCCTTCTCCTTTGAGCAGGGTAGAGGTGCCCATGAATGCTACGCAGGCAGAGCTGCTCTTGACCGACCAGAACAGGAACTGCATTCCTGCTGCACTGAACTGTCTGCAAGAGGCAGGTTTTGATGCCACAGCAGTGAAGGTGCTCTGTAGGAATTTTTCTTCATTGTTTAACATAGATGCTGCTTCATCCCCACCTCACACACCACTCTTACTATTCATCCACAATGAATGTTGACAGATAAAGCAGCAGTTGCCCTAAAAAGCCCCTCTGAATCCCAGCAGATGCAGTAAGACTGCATAAGAATGTCATCCCTTATCTTACTAAAATGCAAAACATAAGGACCGCATCATTACTGTACCTTGACCAGAATATTCTTCCCCAATTCAATTTAATCATTCTGTTTAACATATCCCAGCCCAAAGATATTATTCCTAAGGAATAAATGACTGTTTTCACAAAACCAAAATTCAGCAAGATTCCAAGTTTGCTCATACACACATGCATACAATTTTATCAAGACAGCCTTTATGAGCTTTGGGAAAGCTGAATGTTTAGGGAAGCCCGTCCTAGATGTCACATCAGATTCACTAAAATATTCAGACATTAAAAGAATAAAACCCAAACAAAACCACAAAACACCAAAAACCAGGGGATCTGATTTCAGATTTTCAGTGTCAATCAACAAGTGGGGTAGTTTTCCCATGGAACAACAGACTGATTCCATTCAGCTGCCTCCAAAATCCATGAAACTCCTGGTATGCTTTTCATTACTTCCTACACTAACATGCCACTTCTAGCACACATCATCCCTGGTTAGCCATAACAGATCTTACTTATGGACAGTTATAGTTCAGTGCAAACACAAAGAGTACAGTGCTTTCTTCCTTTCACATGCATGGGTGGGTATATGAGAGCCACACCTCAGAAACAGGAAAAGAGGAAACCCAAACGAGCTATTTAAAAGCCCCAGAAAAGGACAGAATTCAGGTGGTTTTGGCAGCCTGAGCACAGAACCGGCTGCTCAGGTAAAAACAGTTCCCAAGCATAGCAATCATGTCTTTGAAAGCTATCACTTCCTTTTAAAGTGTTTACACACTACTTTAATCTGCTAAATTCAAAACTGGCTCAATTTTAAACACATCTTTGTCCCCAGATGTTGCTCTTAAAATATCAAAGTTTTACCCTCTTTTGCCCTGTTCTTGCTAAATCATTTAAAAAACCATCAAGGATAATGCTGAGTCCTAAATTCTACATCAATCAAACCAGAATTCTATTCCAAATGGTGAAAAATGGAGGAACTGTAATTGTGATGCTGTTTTGTCTTGAGATTCTCACATCAAGCCTAAACAAGCTTCCAGCTCTATGCTTGTGTTCAACTTGAATCCTTTCCAAGAATACAAAGAAAATCAACCCTTCTCACTTTTAAATCCAATGCAAAACCATTTAAATTAAACTGGTTGCTTCCATTTGTATCTTCTCATATGATGCAACGCTGTTAAGGCTGTTGCTTCCAGAAAGCCCCCTATTTTACATTTATTTCTCTAACAATGATGAAGGGAACTAAACTACACGATATAACAGCTTAACTGCCGGCACCCAGCTCCTGCCAAATCACCTGCCATCACCACAAGCTTTGTTAACTGGTTGTCTTCTGAACTGCCAGCCAAAGAAGACTGCGTGCAAAAAAGATTCACGCTTTCTGATGCCTCTCCTCTTTCACCATTTTAATGAGCAAACTACTTCCTTCAAGCAACTTCAGTTTGATTTGGTGATTGTATTTTCACTGCTTGTAAGGCTTATACTTTCATTTCAAAGCAGTTGCACAGTCAGTATGGGAAGACCAGTTTTATGAGTGAACTTTGATCCTTCTGCAGGATGAAGAACATACATATTTTGTCTAGAGAGAAAAAAAGGCAGTGAACACCAGCCTGGAAACCCTGGAAAAACACAAACACCTAGAAAAGGAACCTTCTACTGAAATCATATATAAGAAAGAAGAGAGGGAAGAACTCCAGATAAACACAGAAAATAAGAGAAAAAGCTTCCTTCAGTTAGATGAGGCTTTTGCAGTGTTTTAAAACATTAATTCTAGATAATTTGCCTGCCTCAAGTACCATCATGTCTCTCAACAGGACCAAGGCATTGAGGAGGAAGCAAATACCTAACTATCTACATGTGAAATTCTGAATACTTTCAAATCATTTCACATTTGTAAAGATGAATAAACCTCAGTATATGATGTACTTTGACTCGTAAAAATAAGACAAAAATCAGTATTAGAGCCTACCTCCATCTAAAGCTGAGTGACACCCTGTCTGTCCTTAGCACCTGATACCCAGCAATTACAGACTAGTGTAAACCTTAGTGAAAGTCTTCAAAATACTTGTTTTACAACTGAAAAAAGGTGTTCATAATCACACTTGAAGTTGCAGTGCTTAAAATTACACAAGACTCAGTGATTCAGATTTCTCCATATTATAGCACTTCTAAGGGCATGTTTTTTCTAAGCTGAAGAAGAAGCACGACTGACATTTAATGATCAATTCAAGTGTCTTTACTTCCAGCATTAGTCTGTGTGAGGCTTCTTTTAAAAATAGACACTTGAAGAGATGGGAAACTTCAACTTAATCTTACTCAAAACCATGAGAGCCAGTTTCTCAAACAAAACCTGAGGAGCTGGGGAAAGCCCATCCACCTGTGCAGTGCCTCTAAGTGCTTCATGTCACTGAAATGAAGTTAGAAGTCTCTGGAATGAGTGAATTCATTTCACAACAAATAGAAAGATACAACCTCAAAGCAATGCAACTCAAATACAGGCACGATTCTACAAACCAGAACAATCTCTGGCACTGATGTATGTCTGTGTAACAAATTGTGCAACTGTTCCACTGCATTTGGAGGTTAATTCAGGGAATCACAAAAGCAAACACTGTGAAGTTTGCCTGAAAAGCCCTACAGGAACACTTTCAACACTGACTAATTTAAAGCAAAATGAGAGGGAAAACACTCCAAAGAGTTGCAAAATCATCCAAGGGTCAAAGATACCACATGACCAATCTATTAAGATTATCAATGCAGCACAAAGCATGCCTTCAGCATCCATTCACAGCTTTCCACAAGCCCAAGACTTGTGGAAAGTCTTGTCTTGCCAAGCAAGGCATAAATCCAACAGAAGCTATTTTGTTGTCAGATGTGTTGTGCGACAACATTGTGTTATCAGCAAGGAGCTGGTACTGTTACCAGATGTTCACCTGCCTACTGGAAGTGCCATGAAAAATGGAGTTCTTAAGAGACATAAGCAAACAGTATGAGATTCTAGGAGTATTGCTAATGAAACTATTGAGGTCACAAGCACTTCAACAGGCAGGAAACATTAATCTGAGATGAGAAATACCAGTCAGAATCACGAGACATGAGGCAGGGTAATATTGAAAAGAACATATGCTTTTCCTTTAACTGCTAAGCTCTCACTATGAATTCTGAATGGCACAAATGGAGCAATAACACTGAGCTGCTTATAACAGGATTTTAATGGCAGAAGGATTGCTCACCACTGAGCAGACCACTCAAACCAAATTATGCACACTGCAAGAAAATGAAGCCATGGACGCACAGTGGTTATTAGACAGAAAGAGTGGTTTCTGCAGCACTTCAACCCTTAAGATGCTTAAAAAGTGGGTTTCTTTAACAGAAATAATTTGAATAATTTTACTCAAAGATTTATTTAATAAGCACTTCCAAGAACAGGCAGCAGTAAGTGCTTTGGGAATTGAGATTCTACTGCTTTCATCAACTGTATCTCTGTTTCATTCCACTTTTACAAAAGGAAGAAAATGATGGATAAAATTAAAAGAGCTTAGCAACATCTTACTGTTTAACAGTTACTCCAAAATAATGGCTTGCAGCAAGAGTTATCTGTGCCAATGTGCCCAAGTAGCGTCACTCCTGTTCATCCATAAGCATGTTCTCAGAAGAACTGCCTCCAGAGATGCAGCCTGAGCAAGCAAAATCCCAACTACCCACAAAGTCCATCAAGTGTTGCTATAATTATAAGCTTGCTTTGGCAAGCACCGTGGCAAGTAGTCTCTCCCTAGTTTCAAGAAAAAGTCTTTTAAGGAGCTATAAATACAGTTTTGTGTGGCACCATTTTAATTGCTTTATACACAGCATAAATCCACATTAGGTTTAGGTTTCTCCTGTCTTGCTCTAGCCTTTATCAGGCTCACATTTTCTCCTTCACTTACACATATTTGTAAATCAGGAATGAATTATGCAGTCACACTGGGGAAGTATAAGGATGCACGTTTGGAGTGTCAAATTTACCCCTGAAACAGGAGCTGACAGGTGCATAGTAGGAGTATAAAGACTTCTTTTACAACAAGATTTAAGTGTGCTTCTCATCAAGTTGCTGGTATATGATAACACACCCTCTAACAACATCTGTTTAGTAATAAATATTAATACATATTCCAAAGTCACTAGATTTGCTAAATTCAGATCTTCTGATTATATAAATACTAGCTTTAAAAATGACACAATAAATGTTAAAAGGTAAGTTTCAGTTCCTAGATGTTTACTGCAAAGAGACACCCAGAACTGCAATTTGCACTCATCAGACACAGGCAGGTCACTCATTTCATGCTTAGCTGGAACAGAAAAATCTATGGTTGCCATCAAGTCTAATTCCTAACTTTGTAACTAAATTTCATGTTTGGCACACAAGAACATAACCACTTGCACAATGTGGTTTTAGGGCAGGAGTGGGAATCCCAAGAAATCTGGGCATGAATTCACATACTTTTAACTTGGGCTTTCTGCATTGCCCGATCTTTTCAATTGGCTTTTGAGAAAAAGACTATGCTCAAAAACCCTGTTTGTGCTTTCCAGTGTGCTCTGAAATCCTAGAGTGAGAGGAAGGCAATACAATTCTGACTTCTTGATTTCTTATAATTAAGGTCTTGAAGAGCAAATACTTCTTGGCAGTAGAACCTTAGCGGTCAGTGACATGATGTCACATTTACTAAAGCCATGTTCCAGTAGATAGAAGGAAAACACATCACCACCAGTGTCAGGTCACGAAGTCCTGTTATCCTATTATGCTGTTAAACCAAAATTCACTTTTACAAACAACACACTTTTATTTCATGAAGGTGAAATAAAATCTAAGATCTGTAGATGTGCTGCAGAGATTAACCTCAAAGGATTATTAAAGAAAAACCCAACCCTCCTCGATTTTAAAAGACTAGGAGTACCAGACAACTGGCTTCCTTCCTCTTCTTACCAGACAAGATGTTCATTGCTTAAGCCCACAGGCTTCAAAAACAACCTTCCAGACAGAAAAAGCAGCAGCTTAGCTCTTTGATACCACACTTTTACACACCTGGGAATACAGTGTGAAGGACACTGTATACGCACACTACCCCTGTGAAACACGAATGTGCATGTGAGCTCACACACACAGGTACATACACACACCCCCACAGTGACACACAGAAATCCTGCTCAAATGCCGCACAGCAATACATTCCCTTTAGGGTTGGAAGTGCCTATTTTTAGCTATTAGCAAGAAAGCAAAGTGGTTTTCCAAATCCTCCTCTTTGTGAACATAACACTGGGTTTTGAGCTGGGTTTCCCTTGTGAGGAGAACAAAGGTTTTTTTCAGCCATGGAATAATCAGCTTTAGCCAACTTTGTCACTGAAAATACAAGTGACCTCAGAGAAGTGACTCAGGATTCACAATTTATATTGTCACACCACAATAAAATTACTAATTTAAGGACTTTGGAACAACTCTACACAATCTAGATACATGTGGACTGACAACCAAACACCTACACAAGTAGCACTGAAGTCACCACAGCTCCTTCTTAATGTTCAGGATTTCCCTCTCCCCCTCTTCCTGCCACATGCTTCACAATGAAAACTCAGGACTCAGCAGCACAAACTCAAGCAACAAACAATTCAGTGAAGGCAAAACCATAATTACAAACAGAAAGTATTACAAAGAAAGAAAGAATTACAAACCAGAAGTATCCAAGTATGGCCAATTCCTTCCAAGGTGGGTAAATGCATTTCTAGTCGGACAGACTCTAGTAAAAGCCTCTGTGCACAATAAAAGAGGATTATACCAGACAGTAGCACAGCCATATTTCCACACAGCTTGAATACCTTCAAACCTAGCCACACTTTCCAAGCACCACAAAATATTCCCTCAGGCCCAGAGAAGTTTACAATTTAAAAGCCTTCTGTTGCCAACTGAAGAGGAAAAACAGAGGGTCAAATTGAGAATATGGTCTAGTTCTGCAGTGAAAGAGAACCTTTTCTACTAAGGTCATGAGGTTTTCTGTCACTTCTGACCTCCTGTCTTAAGTGTGTATTGACAAATAAATAACAAAAGAGCCCATTGAGCCAGACCTGCTCATGTACCTTGTCAGAGGTCACATGAAAAAGAGCAATACTGCACCCATTTGTATCTTTACAAAGTTAAGACCATTCTAATCTACTGGCTTTCCTTACTCAGTTTTTAACAGAAGGGTACTCCTGCCCTCCAGCAAACCACACTGCTTCTAAGATCTCTGTGTGTGTGGCATTTATTACGGCAGTGTCTGTTTCTTCAGCAGTTTAAGTTCCTAAAATACAAGCTCAAATGGAAAGCTATGATGCCTGCTCCCTCTTTCAAATCTATTGACATAAAGTTCAAAATACAAACTGCTGCCCAATGCAGCAAGTAAATGCCATAAGGACACCTTATTACCTTGCCCTTCAGTGGGCCTCTGACAATATGGTTTGAGGTGACCCAGAACAAGGAAAGCAATTATAATTGATTTTACTTAATAAACTAATCTTTCTCAAGAATATATTGCCTCTTTTCCTTTTTTTTTTTTTTCCTTAGGGCTTTTGTCCTCTAGTTTAAACCCAAACCCAACTAAATAAATACAAGACCCAGAGAAGTTCAGCACATTTCTTTCCTTACAAGTTTTCATCTAAATGGTTTAATCTTATATGCTGTTAGCTGACTGGTCTTTCAAACCCATCTGTGGACATATAACCTTCAATAGCCTTGTATCAGAACTGTTAACACAGTGTCCACTGGCATACAGAAAGAGCAGTAAAAGACAACCACAGCAGCAGGAAGAAAACGAACTCCTGTTTCAATAACCATAGCTCCAAAAGCACGGCTTAGAGTCCGATACACTCACAAAGGCATTTCAAACGGGCAAAAACAAGCACCAGAAAGCCTGACAGCCCTCGCTGCGCCCAGCATACCAACTCGGGCACACAGACATCTCTTTCATATTGTTCTAAATTAAAGTTGCGCCGAGATCGAGCCCACAAACAGGACCGACTTCACCCTGACAAAATCCTCCCTCATGGCCAAAGGCACAGAACAAGGGCTGCATTAACGGAAAAACTGATCCCACCTCCGGCCGTCACTGTCTCCTAATTTAGTCCAAACCGAGCGTTTTCGGCCTGGCGAGCCCTCGGCTCTCCCCTCGCACTCGGCCTCCGGGACAAGTGCCCAGGCACGGACCCCCCCCTCCCAATCACCGAGGGCCAGCAAACAAAAGGCCGGGAGGGAAAGGGGGTAGAGGGGCAGGCAGCTCCGTATTCACCGGCCGCTCCATGGCGGGCCCGCGACCGTCAAGCGGCTCAAACAGGGCCCGGGTGGGGGGAGTCACCTAAGCCGGGGGGAAGCCGGAGGGAGGCGGTCATTAACACCCCATAACCCGCAAAGGCCACAGCCGTAGGACAGCAAGCCCCACGGGCTGAGGCGGGGACCGGCCCGAGGGGAGGCCGCAGCCCGGACACGGGGGACACGGGGCGACTCGGAGCGCCCCTCACCTCTTCCATCTCGCGGGCCATGTCCTGTAGCTGCTCCTCGTCGTCCAGCAGCGCGCTGAGCTCCTGCAGGCTCAGCGCCTCCAGGCGCCGCACGTCCAGCGCCATGCCGGACCGGCTACCCCTGCCCCCGGCCCCGCTGCCACCGCCGCCAACCGGAAGTGCCGCCGCGGTGTCGCCCCTGCCCGGGGTGGGCACCGCCCTCGGCGCCCCCTGCTGGGAGGGCGGGGCGGCAGCGTGCGGGGCGGGGCGTACCAAAGAGGCTGGGAGGAGGTGGTGGACGGTACCAAAGGGCGGTAAGGAGGGGGGGAGGGGGGAGAGCGTGTGGAGAGGCGGAGGGTGGCCGAGATGACAGGGCTGAATACTTGTTTAGGTTAAAACCAGCCCAAAATCACATCCTGCCAAGCTTTGGTGCTGGGTCTTTTTGTCCATCATAAGCACTTACTTCTTCAAGAGCAAAGGGCAAGAAATGTTGTTTCCACCTATGTATTTTATGGTGAATTCAAAGAATTATGTAGCTAAAGCTCTGCATCAATGAAAACATCATAGCTGCATTCTGTTCCTCTGATTTGTATCTGTTAAGTCACCAACACTGTACTAGGCACTCTGTGGTAACACTTTGGAACAGTAGTTTCCTGGTTACTACTGATGTTAGCATAGGTGATAAGAACAATTATGTCTAAAACAATTAATTGCGTTAACATAACCTAAGTGGTTATGCATCTCTACGCATGCACCGCCTTCCTGTTCTGCTTTGTATCTAAGGGATCATGGGTGTGCTTGTTTGGGTGTGTGTGGCACCAAGGAGAACCAGTGGCTCATGAGCCAAAGGAACAGGGTAGGGAATGGCCATGTGGTTGTTGTCCTTTGTAGCTGACATTTTTTATCTCAGTGGGGAAAAAATCAATACAGTTGAACTGAGTCCATCTCTGATGCAAAGCTATTAAACTGTGATGATGTTACAGTCACATCCAAGAAGTGACCCAGTACTTCCTGGCAGAGCTGGATGAAGACATGACTTCTCTAGCTTTAGTCTTTTGCCCGATAACTAAACTCAGCTTTCCAGCCCAAAAGCCCTCTGTGTCTTATTACCCATAGGTAATAAAGGCAAACTCGATGACACTGGTAGAGAAAGGCTTCCTGACCTTCTGTCTGCCTAATGCTGAGCTCCTGTACCCCCATGGTGCAAACTGAGTGCATTCAGAGGCAGGTAAGAGCCAGGTGTTTGCGCAGCAGGAAGCTGAGCTGAGCTTGCTTAGGGTGGGGAGGTAGTGATTAGTGATAGGAGCATGTGTCCACTCATCTACGTCAATGCACCTTCCTTCTGCTGCGGTATGTGCTGAGCTCCTCCTTGTGTGGGGCACAGATGAGTCAGCACACGTACCCCTTGGCAGTGACATGGGTTTGCATGGTCACTGCGGCCCAGCCTTGTTATTTAAAACTGGTGGATATCTGCCATTCCAACATGGTATCATACACTATACTTCCACATCGCCATCAAGAAGACCTAGTATTATTAACCCAGGCTGGAAATCTGTGCATGCAAACACACCCATAAATACATACACAAATAGAGGAATTAATTGAGGGTTTAAAAGAAATCTTGTCTTCCCAAGAATGTGAGCGATTGTAACTTCGTAGCATAGCTAAACAATGGTATGGGGGGAGTGTGGTTTAGAAGAGTCTGACTCAGTTTCATGTTGTGAATCTAGTTTTACCACTGCCTTTTGGTGTGATCCTGAGTGGAGCTCTCAGCTTCCCTCCACTATAATGCCTTCTGCTTAAAAAAAAAAGAAGAATAAGAACCATTCAGTTCCAGGTGAGAGTGGAGAGGAAAAGTTCACACTGAAAAATGCTTGTAGAGGTGCTCTGTGTGAGTATCTCTGGTGAAGGGCACTACAGTATGATAATAATTGCATTGTCAATATGCTGTTAAGAAAAATGGTTTACCGTCATCTAAGGAGCTTTTCTGTAACTAATTCTTGTTCTTTTTGTGTGGAGCTGATGAAAGTTTGCTGCTCTAGACATCAAGGGATGGATTATTTTAATGAGTGGCAATCAGTATTAAAGTTAGAAGCAGAATAATGCAGAACACGGAAGTCATCCCAAAACCCACAGGGAGAACACACTCATTTGTGCTCAAGTATAACACACATTGAAAATAACACTTCTCCCTGTGTAGCTATGCTTGGGTTCTGGTGATGTTGGGGAGGAGTGTCTATATTTAACATCTGGCCTGCTTTTGAGTGCTTTGATCAGCATCTGCATGTGATTGAGTTCTCAAGTTGGTCAGAAAAGCTGCTGTGGTTGACAGACAACATAATAGAGGTCATCTGCTTTTCTATATATTCTATTTGAACAGGTAGGAAGGTCCCTTTCCATTCAGCAGTCTTCATGAAAAACAAAGGGGGTTTGACAGCACATCTCTTGAATAGAATATGGAGGATCACACATAAACTGGGATTTTGCACTACAGGGATTATCCACTATTGCAGTGCTGCAGGCTGAGATTTGTCAGCTACTCAGCCTTGGTTCTTATTTGTCTTTGCTGAAATCCTTTCTAAGGGTGACAGCATTCACAAACATTCAAATTGCAAGCAGGCAAAGTACAGAAGTCGGGGGTTTATTACAGGAGAAATGGAACAAAAAGAATTGGGAAGATTACAGTGGAAACCATGTCATGGTGAATAAGAAGTCAGGCTTCAGTCTTGGGGAGAACTGGCATCCAGCCTAGTTTAAATCAGATGTTAGGTGTTTTTGCATTTTAAACTTGATCTTGGATTTCCTTCTGTCACCTCACATCCTTTTATAGGCAGTAGCACTGTAGCCATGCATATTTATTACATTCAGACATATTTTGCAAGTCACCTTCACAACTTCTTTTCTTTTCCTGGAAAAACTGGTTGGTTATGTAGAAACCAAATTTGCAAGTCTAATCTTCAGCGTTTATTAACCCCTATTAGCCTGGTTGCTCAATGGACAGGTAAGTCCTCAGGCTTATTTGCAGTTTAATTTCCTTCTATATATTAAATCAGAGTCTGTTCTTCTGTTTAGATTTCATAATCCAGATCCCTTCACACATGAAAGCAACCTGCATATTCAGCATCCTGGGAGAGAACCAGTAGTCCCGTTGGAGAGGCAACAGTGGTCTTGCACTTATTGTTAGTGCTATACACCTTCCTTTCAGGGAGCTGCAGGCATGAGGAGCTGGTTTACATACCTGCAAATACTTTCTTTGCCTTAAGCTCATGGTGAAGCTACAGTAGAAAGGCAAATGCTATTTTTCCTCCCCAGACTTAAGACATCTCCGAGTCTGAGCCAGAAGCACTCACTCTATTTGCCTGTGGTATTTCCAGACCTGCTGAAGGCCTAGAAAGCACAGCCACCAATACAAACACAGTTGCTTATTGAGGCAGAGGTTGGTGCCAGGAGACAAGTTGTTGGAATAAACACAGCTGTGTTTTTCCCATTACAGTGTTCTCATTTACTGGGTCAGTCAACCACATACCTTTGTCTATGCCAAGGTGCAGGGTAAATACATGTCTTTGGGAACAGCTAGGACTATAGGAACTGCTCTTGAACTTCATCTTGGATAGGGTTCTCCAATGTTTAAGACAAATATAGCTGTGGTTATAGCTATTAGAGAGAATGGTTAAAGCTTATTAATAGTGGGGAAAACAATCTGCTATGGAGTATACATATATATGGAGTATGTGAAGTCAACCTTTGATTGTGCTTTCAATGCTTTCAATTCTACCATGACAGCCTTGTTCCCCCCATGTTTAGGGTTCAGACAAACTCCTTGGAGTTCCCTGTGAAGAAGCCTTTTCCCTGTGAGAAGAATAAACTTTTTCTCTGCATCACTGCCCTTGAGAAGCTCCTGAACAGATTTTGACTGCATTCCCATGCAAATATCAACTCCGGGCAAACCCGCAGCCACAAAATCCTACAGTTGAGGGTTTCAGAGGAAACAGTGGCCTTGTGTCCAGGAGAATAGCCTGAAACACAGAGATTGCCCACAGGCAGCAAGACCAAAGGGACCAGGGAGGGCAAGGAAACAGCTCATGTTCTAGCACTGGAGCAATTCCCATTGCTGCACCGAGTTAAGCTCATCTTTACCACCAGGCTCAGGTTGGCTGACGGGCATCTCTGACCCTCAGTTTCACTTCAAAAAGAAGTTGGAATGATTCCGAAAAGCAGGCTTTTCAGTTCAGTCATAGAGTTTGTCCTGGGCCAGCAGAGATGTCTGCTGGATGCCCCAGGGTGTGTGGAGCTCCAACCAGGCTTCCAGGCTGTAAGAAAACCCTCACGGCTTTAGCATTCAGGCAGAGGCATCTGTCACATGCCAACAGCACGACAAAAGGACTTGAAGCCAGGAGTTGTAAGGCTCAGTAGAAAAGTAGCCTTGAGTTACCTGGATGCAAAAGAGAGAATTCAGCACCTGTGGCAACAAACAAAGTCAGGCCCTGTTATCAGCTTGGACCAGTGCCACCAGCAGGCATGATCTGCTGTTTCCAAGATGCCATTTCAGTTACAGCTGGACCTGGCCTGGGAATGCAATGCTGGGATTACCACCACAACAGGCTTGGGAAGCAAATGCTCCCTTCCTGAAATTCACTGTAGTCTTTGCAATAAAACTAATCCGATCGTATCCTCCAATTCCTCTTTATGCAGCATGGCCTGGGAGAGACACACAGAATACAATCAAAGTGCATTTTATAGCACCTCATGTACGAACAAACATCATCCTACCAGTGCTTCCCAGGGTGAGGTGGCTTCACCAGGTCCCAGCTTCCAATCCTCCCCCCCCAGTTTTTCAATTAAGTAGAAATTAATTCCACTTCCATGAACCATTGGCCACATTCTGCTCCCAGGCACTGATAATAATGCAGAATGAATCACTTGCTGCCAGCACTGGGTGGAACCCCCAGCCTTGTCATAGCCACGCAGTGCAAACTTCCATCAAGCGGGAATGCACTGCTGTTTACAGAAGGGGTGAACTGCGGGGTTCGGAGGGTGACAGAGGTTTCCTAAAGGGAGGAGATAAGACAAGGAGAGCTCTCATTCTTCCAAGGCACAGATTTTTATGATATCACAAAATCAAGCAGCTGAAAAGACTCCAGTTGCAAAGCACTGTTCTTTGAGAATGGGTTAGGCTGCTTGCCCTTGTGTAGAGACTGACTGCCACATGGCATCCAAGATAGAAACAAGTTCTTAAACAGGTTATTCCTATGGCTAATGGCCATTATCAGACCCTAAAGGCTTTTACATACCTAATCCTCTGTAGGCTCTTCTTGCATTCCCTGCAAGGCAGGTAGAACATATAGTAGATATACACAGCCATCATCAGAGATGAACGTTACCTTGAAAACCCTGAATGCAAACAACACCCCCACTACATTGGCTCCATGTTGAGTGGCAGAGGTAGTATTTTATTTTCTGAGCATCCCTCCTCAAGGACACTAGAGGTTGTAAAACATCACTAAATGGGAACAAAACATCACCAACAACAGAAATGCAAACCTGCTGAAAAGGAAAGAGCAGCAGCATTCAGATATCAGAAAACATGAGAGCTAAAGTGCTTGAGATAATGTCTTAACTATGCACAGTCTGAAGTCTCTCTTCCCTGTAGAAATGCTAGTTTTCAACAGCACCTGCGTGGCTGCATAAGTTTCTTCACCTGTCTATGGCAGGATAACACTACTAAGCCAGAGCCATTACCCAGAAGGGGTAGGAGCAACATAGTTCTCTCTCTCCCTCATACTAAAAATAAGTTAAATAATATTCAAAGGAACACATTTGAAAGTTCAGGCAGCTCAGGTGGGACTTCAAGGGAAGCAACCATACAGATTTCCCATGCAGAAGTCTCCAGCATGGCCTGAAGCTGAACAAAGCTTTGGTGGGATTCATAAAGTGCTGTCTTTTAGTATTTTCTACCTGTCTTTAGCAGTGTTTTCCCCCAGACCAGCACCAGGGTTTGTGAGTTAAAAAGATTCTGAAATAAAAGAGACCAATTTTCAGTGGGTGTTGGAGCCAGCACACACAAAGAGAGTAAAAAAACAAAACCTAAACCCAACCCAAACAACAGAAAACCCCAAACCTGCCCCAATTATGGTAAAACTTTTCATCCTTAAAAACAAACACCCACCAGGCACCAAGAGCAAATCTGAAAGTAGCATCTGCCTCCTGGTCCTCTGGCTCGTTCCAGCAAGGATGGTTACTACATGGTACAAGCTCAGCAGCAATGGTTGTGAGCCTGAGCCTGTAGGCACTCAGTGCAAAACTCTCCCTGTGCACAGCCCCTTGGGAGTGATCCAGTTTTCACTGAAGCCAAAGGGAGCTCCTTACAGACTTCAGCAGACTTTGGATGGGCCCCATAGACCGACAGTGAGAACAGAACCTTGGTTTACAGTCGTTTTTTCTATCCAGACAGAAAAGCCACCCCCTGAAATTCCTGAAGGGGTTTCCAATCTTCCCCTCTGTGCATGCATTTGACATCCAGTAAAGTTAATAGCAGTTACACATGCATATCGATGGGAGAAAAGTCCCAGTTGAGTGGAATTACTGGTAGTAAGAAAAGAAACCCAGTAGAAATGCTGGGAATTGCTAAAGACCCCACTTCCCTCCAATTAATCCGTTTCCCTGTTTAAAGCAGCCGGCATCTGCCTGCTGGGCTGCAATGCAGGAAGCTCTATAGTGTGTGTTGGTGTGTGCACGGGTGTGTGAGCAAACAGGCGGTGTTCTGCAGCCTGCAGACAAGCCACCTCCTGTCCCAGCATCCCAGGAAGCATCCGGAGCGCCGGCCATCGCCACTCTCACTTGTGAGCGCCATTGTTGTAATCGTCCTGTGCCACTGCTGGCAGGGAATGGTCTATCCTGAACTCCTCCTGCAGCCCACCAGGCGCCTTTGCTGTATCCCCCCGGGCTGCAGGTTGGAGACTGTTTGTGCCGGCCCCCTCCAGTCCCAGGATCTGTCTCTGCACCAGCTTGGAATAAAGGCCTCCTTCTTCCATGAGCTGCTTGTGCGAGCCCTGCTGCACCACGCGGCCCTTGTCCAGCACAATGATGTTGTGTGCCTTCTCCACAGTGCTCAGCCTGTGAGCTATGACAAGCACTGTGTGGTTCTGCAAGTCGCCATAGATCGCCTGCTGAATCTGTGCAGGAGGAAAAGACATTAGTGCCTGAGCATCAATGGTTCTGCTTTGGAAAGAAGAACAGCAGCTTTGTAGTTTCTTTTAAGAAACCTCTGGACAAGGGATTTGCTCTCCTCTGGCTACAGAGGACACAAGACTCCCTGCAGCACTACTAGCACCAGCATGTCCATCCCAGCTCTTGCTCTGCAACCAAAAGACTGTCCCAGTGCAGCCTGCCCGCAGGTATGCACACACGTCTGATCCTGCAAACTGAGTGCTTGTTAGAGTTGGACCCCAGTTTTGGAGGCCATGAGGTGTTGGCATGGACTGCAGGAAGCCAATACTGCTCAGAAAAAGGGGGGCTATTTCCTCAGTGCATCAAATCAAAGTGAGAGAGAGTTGTTTTCCAGCCAAGAGACAAACAATAGCACTAAGGTCTAA
This sequence comes from Agapornis roseicollis, assembly GCA_002631895.1. Classification (NCBI taxonomy): domain Eukaryota; kingdom Metazoa; phylum Chordata; class Aves; order Psittaciformes; family Psittacidae; genus Agapornis; species Agapornis roseicollis. The sequence continues at coordinate 89,987 of NDXB01003271.1, read as the reverse complement.
AGGCAGGCAGGTGGCCACCAGGCATGTGTCACATTGACACCCCTGGCTAGCCAAAACCAACTCCTGGCTGGCATTGGGTACCATGCACATGGCTGAGGATCTGCAAGCCAACAGGCTGCTCCAAGATTGGATGCTCACACTGCTCTGCTCCATGGGCCAGCAGCACTCATCCTCTGGGACTGGGAGACATCCTCACACCTGAAGTTTGAGCTATTCTCCTTCACATCATCAAACAAGTGAGGCCAAACTGCTACTGGCAGAGCCGTTGCATTCCAGACACATAAACCAGCTCAGGTTACATTCCTACAAGTGTGGCTTCTTTGGTGCCTTAGCTGGGATTTTAGCTCAGGCAGTCCTGCTCTCCCTACTGCAGTACCAATTGTAGGGACTTCCTCAGGATTCCATCATAAAAGGCTGCGCAGAGTTGCTGTATAACAGTTAACACTTCCCACATTTAAAAAGGTCAGAGATCGCCATCTCATCAGGTTTATCAGGTGCTGGCTGCTGTTAGCATAGGATTTTCCCTTCTTGGTTGATTATTCTTGATTACTCCCTTCCAATGCTACAGCAGCATTGGAAGCAAATTCCTGCTCAGGAATTAGCATCTCACCCAAACCTCTGATTGCACCATGTCAAGACTAAGCTTGTCCACAGGATGGAAACTGAAGCTGCAGCCTTTCCTCTAAACCCAGATTGCCTCTTTGGCCCAAACACGAGTCACCTACTCACCGCATGTTCGCTCTCTGCATCCAGTGCACTTGTGGCTTCGTCCAGGATTAGGATTGGGGGGGTTCGGATCAAGGCCCTGGCAATTGCCACTCTCTGCTTCTGGCCACCTGAGAGCTGGGCTCCTTTTTCACCTGCCTCTGTTGGGTCAAAGTAGAAAGGAAAGGGTCAAGTTAAAATCCAGAGCTGCTATCAAGTTCAGCTCCCAGACACAGCATCAGGATGGTGTCACGCTTTGAAGCAAAGACCAGGTAAATGCTTCTGCTCACTTGGCAAAGCAACTTAAATGAGCAAAATATCCCTGAGGCTGCTGTCCTTCCCTCCGGCAGCAAGTTCTCCACGGTTGTCCCAGAGTTTGAGGGACTAATGCTCATGGAAACAATGTAGAAGTCCTTGAGATCATCCAAGCTCAAACTCCTCCTGCTCACTCATAAACACAAACCATTTTCAGCCTGAGCTGCCCCCTATCAGAGCCCCACTGTCACAAATACACCAGCTTTTATTACTCTGCATTTATCACAGGTTTATTTTCTTCCTTTGCAGGTGAGTTTTGAGCTTGTCTCCTTATCACTGCACTGAACAGTAATGAGACTTCAGGTGCCACATCTCCATAACACTGCCAGGCACTGAGAGCTGGACTGGTCCGGATGGGATGGCGAGTGCTCACTCTGCTGCCTGGAATGGGCTCAGAAATCCTGCAACAGCTCAATCACCCCAAAAGGCAGCCAGGGTACTGCACCTCTCCATGTAGCTGCCCTACACCACCACCAAGCTGCCAAGGATCTGTGTCCATCACTACCTGCCTGACTTTCCACCCAAGGGGAGAGTTTGTTTTCCCTAGACAAGCACAAGTCCAAAGAGAGGGATTTTGGTACCTGTGTGGTATCCATCCTGTAACTCCGTGATGAAGGAGTGTGCATTGGCCTTCTGGGCAGCCTGGACCACTGACTCGAAGGAAGCTGAAGTTAAGCCATAAGAAATGTTATCTGCAATAGAGCGGGCGAACAGCACCGGCTCTTGGCTCACCAGGGAGATCTGCAGAGACGAAGGGAAGAGCAGGGGGTTGGAAGCAGAAGATGCACTGGCCGGTATCACAGATAGCTTTTGCTCCTGCTGGGTAAGACCCAAGCAGAGCCCCACCATTAAACCAAGATACAGAAATTCCCATCACTTTTTGCTCTTCCCAGAATGGGAACCAGTTGCAGGGACAAGGCAGGCTGGAAAAACCCTCTCCTAGGCTTTTGCTGATTTCCTCTTCAAGGCCAGTAATCATGCTTGGGCTCTCTTGCATCTTTTAATCCAAAATTAGCAAATTAGGGGCATAGCTGCTACAATCCCTTAATTGCTTAGCAACAGCCTCCCTGTCCTACCTTACAGCCACTGCTGCTCGCTCACGCATTCAAGGCTTTGTCAAACCTTCAAGATCGGAATAAATGGAACCCTCCAAATTATTGCTCAGAACTGGGCACGGAGAGAGCCAGTGGGACATGGTCATCTTTTAACTGACTTCTCCCCATGCTCCTGATGCCACACCAGGCTTTCTAAACTGAAAGACTCGCTTGTCTTTTAATGCTCCCTCGGTACTGGCAGGGAATGTAAATTAGTCACAGTGACTTTGGCTTCCTCGCCTGTCTCTGATCAATTGTTTGCAGGTTTTCCTGCTGACTGGTGAGGCCATTTGCTCTGGAGGCAAACAAAGAAAGCAGTCACTTGCAGAGGAGATGAAGGCTCATCTGCGCTGAGACACAGATGAGAGCCAAGGGGCCCAGACCCCTCTCTTAGGCAAACCATCCAGCCCCTCTGGTGCTCCACTTGCTGCCAGGGTCCTGAGGAGTTTAACTCCCCATTATCTGACATTTACTTTAAGATCTTAAGGCAGAAAGTGCTGGAGGAATGCAAAACGCTTCTTGCAAACCCGATTTAGATGATGATTAATCCAACAACCATAAACATATTTCTACTGTGTCAGCCAAAAGATACAAAACAAAACATAGGTTTTGTTCTTGTTTCAGATGGCTTCCCCCTCCCCATGAAACCACTCTCCATCCCTTCCCTTTCATCCCCACTAATTATCCAAATTAGTTTTGTGGACCACCTCCAGCTTTCTGAACATCTCAGAAGTTGCCAGATCAACTCCAAAGCAACATGCATCACTACCATCCATCCATCTCTTCCGCTCAGGTGATAGCTAGAATACACGTATCAGTCGCTCGTACCACTGAGTGCAGGTACTTGTGATCGTACATGTTAATGGGATGCCCGTCCAGCAGCACCTGCCCGTCTTGCAGAGGGTAGAAGTTCTCCAGGATGTTGACACAGGAGCTCTTCCCACTCCCCGAAGGACCCACCAATGCGGTCACTTTGCCAGGGTGCAGGGTGAAGGACACATTCTGCAACATGGATGGGAGAACATGCTCAGGTCCTGGCTTTTCCCAAGGGAGAGCAGCTTGGACACTAGGCAAGAAAGGTAGACACGATCTGGCCATGGTGACCCTCCACCATGGTGTTGTGCTACATCAGCCATCTCTCCTAGCTCCAAATCTGCCTACTGATGTAGCAGGACCTCTAAAACCAGCAGAGAAAACTAACCTCCCTGCTGCCTCCCCCTGCCTCATGACCTCAGGCCCTCTCCCATCGAAACAGTCCAAGGCAGCTTGGCAGAAAGCCCTGCACCACACTGACATGTTAATGCCTGAGCAGGGAACAAAGGTTTCTTTAATAAATCTCATTCCCTGTAAGGAAGGTCAGCCCACTGAGACCTCACTTGGAGCACTGTGTGCAGTTCTGGTGTCCTCAACATAAAAAGGACATGGAGCTGTTGGAACAAGTCCAGAGACCAGAAGATA